>PVJA010039845.1:0-18873 GCA_004027025.1 Myocastor coypus | reverse complement strand
AATGTGGGTGAGGGCATTGGAGCTGTTGCAGGCCAGCACTGCCCGCTCTCCCCTGGACACGGACACCACACCTTCTGTGCAGGTGGGCCTGTCCCACTCTGTGGGGGGATAGTCACCTGGAGGGCAGGCCCTGGAGAGGGGCTGGCTGCTCTCCTGGGGGCCTCCCAGGGCACAGTGAGTTCTTTATTTGTCTGATCAGTTCAAAGCAGCAGCAGCAGCAGCAGCAGCAGCTCGCATGTGGCAGGGGCAGAATCAGTGTGTGGAGGGGGCTGGTGTGACTCAGCTGGGAGCCAATGGACATGTCCCTTGGGCCAAGCCAGCTGGCCGGCGGGACATTCCTGCTGTCCCCTGCCCTGTGTGTTCCATTGGGGGGGGGTGGGTGTATGTGTCCTGGGGCACCTGACCCTGAATCCCTCTTGTCCTGATTGGCCACCAGTGACCAGAGCCCCATTGTCATTAAAGCTGCTCTGGGATGTCCCTGAGTGGCTTAAGGGATCCCCAGAGCTGGAGAGCTATGTTAGAGAAATCTCTGGGACCCTGTTGGGACCCAGGCTGGGTTGGGGCCACCAGAGCCTCTGGCCTCTGAAGGCCCAGTAGGTACAGATGCCACTGGACAGGGTTGGGTATGCCACAGGGATGGTGGCCCTCAGTCCCATGGAGCCCGGCTTTCGCTGGCACAGTCCTAGGCCCAGGTCCCCAACCGCTGGGTTTCCTTCCCTAGGCACCAGACCTGAACTTTGTTATCTCCCTGCCCCCAGGGCTCTGACAGTGATCACCAGTGGTTGCCAAAGACACCTCCATCTATCTGCCATAAGGAGTACCTGGCCTGCCCTTCCCTCCCAGGGTACCAGCCCTGCTTCTCTCCCATGGTGCCTGAGTGTATAGGGTCCTGGTCCCCCCTGGGCCCTGAGTCAGTCTAGGCCTCACCTTGGTCTCCCATGCCCACCCCCTGGCCCCCTAGGCCCTCCCCCAGCAGGATGGGGAGACCCTGAGACCTACTTCCGTTCTCAATACTCAGGGAGGTGGCCAGGAGCAGGAGGATCCCAAGCACCCTGAGGACCAGGCTGGCAGGCATCCAGGGACAGGTATGCATGGCTGATGTTTGGCCCAAGGCCTCCGGGTCCCGGGTCCTTGTCCTTCGGACACTGGAGAAAGACAGCACAGGAATCAGAGGCTGCGGACTGCAGCAGAGGCTGATGGGAACAGCGGAGCGTGGCCTGGGCTGAGAGCCCAGGTCCTCAAATCTGTCCACCAGCTGTGCTTCCGATGTTCGTGCCTCTGCTGGAGCTCAGCCCTCAGTATCTGACCTTTGCTCCTGTCCTTGTGCTCCATGCAGTGTGAGGTACTGGCTGCGAGCATCCACAGGGAGGCGGCCGAGCCTCTCCAACTTGTAGGTCTTGATGCCCAGTTGTCCACAACGACTATTCAGAGAGCTCTGTGACAAATTAGCAAAATTGTGCCTGCATGGCCTCCCCAGAGGGTTGGCCCTGAACAGCCGCACCCTCCATCACTGATGCTGTGCTGAGACCTCAGTCCATTGCTACCACTCAGCATGGAGCTGCAGTTTTCCTCCTTCTTCCACTTCTTTGCATCCCATGGCCTACCCAGGTCACAGGGCTCCTTAATGTCATGCTTGGTACAGGTGGCCCTCTTGTTCATCTCGTCCCATCACTCACAAATGTCCTCACATCATCAGCACCCAGAAGACATTCAGCAAGCTCAGGTGTAGCCTTGCCATGCACCTGTTGCCTCCCAAGGTCCTGGCCTCACTTACATACCACCATGGTTAAGCCTTCACTGTAGGCTTGCTTGGCTTGGGTGCTGCCTAGGAGATTTGTGCAGCATACTGTGGGTTGTCTGGATGGGTCCCTAGAAGTGCGATCCTGGGTCCTGTAGGGTCCCGTACCTCTTCCTCTTCTGGTGCAATTTCCCTACTGCTCCTAGGATTTTATCAACTGAGTAACTTTTTTCACCACCATATATGTTGCTGCTGCCTTAGAATCTGCAGCTGGCATATGCACTTGATATATATATATATATATAGGCACAGAGAAGCTTTGTTTTCCTGGTTTATTCACATGACAGGTGCTTCCTATTTCTGGTGGGTGGGCCCACCTTCTTTTGCAGTCTCACCTGTACCTTAACCATTAAGACCACCAGCCCACATGGCCCCATCCAGATGGGAGGAGCCAGCTCTAGGCCCCTGTTCTTCCCTCCAGAGCCTCACTCCAAGGCCCTTGCACAGAAGTGAGCACCTTCCCACCTCATCCTCCTCACTGGCTCACTGCCTCTGCTCTGGTTCATTCAGAGTTCTCTCTTAAGTGTCCCCTCCAGCTCGCTGATCAGCACCAGGGACAGGCAGGAGCCCAGGGAATGCTGGAGACTTGTCCTCGTTGTGCCAGAAGGAAGCAGAGCCAGAGACGAGCCAGGGAACTAGCCTCCCACTGAGCTGCTTCCTTGCTTGCCTGGGAACTCTCATGATCCTGTTTTCTGAACACCTTCCCTCCCCCCACCTAACACTCACACACACACACACACACACACAAAGCACGTATTTGTAGTTGCACGCAGGTGGGGCCAAGCCTAAGTATCCTGGGGTGCGCTTCTCAGAGCACTGAGAAGGACACTTTGAGAAGCATTGCATGCAGCAGCACCCAAACCATGTGGATCTGCGCACACAGAGCCCTGCAGCCTGACCAGTCCCTAACAAGGAGCACAACTTTACATGAGGCAACAAGGTTCTCCATGAAGGCTTGGTCAGTGCCTGAGGCAGAGCCTGGCCCAATGCCCAGGCTCAAGCTCAGCTGGGCAAAGTCTTGCCTCACCTACCTGTGATGTGAAGAGACAAGAAGAGGTGTGTTTATCAGACATGCTCCACATCCTGCAGAATGCAGGTATCTGCTGCTCTGGGGGACTCCCTTCCATAGTTCTCCATAGCCCCATGTAGTCCCCCACACCATACACACTTGGCCCCTAACTCACATCAACCCCATCTCTGAGACTTAGTTTCCTGTTTAAGGAAATCGGCTTTTTGTCACTGTCACCAGAGTTGTTTCTCCAAGGCACAATGGGCACAAAACAATCACAGTACAAGTGTCAGGGGCCCCTCAGGGCACCTTGAATCCCTTGTTCAAAGCTGGCCTGATACCCACAGCATATTTCTCAGAAGCTCAGAGTCTGAACCAGCCAAGGCCCATCTGGAGCACCAGGATTTTCCTGTTGCCAAAGCCAGAGGCATCCTTGCACCTTAGACCTTGGACATGAAGGCCATGTCTCTCAACCCTGTTTGTGGACATCCTTCTTGGAAGCCCTAGACAGCCTCAAATCTGGATAAGGTGACCTTGAACACACCCTCTTTTCCCGCTCATCTGGCCTCCACCTTGGGTTGGTGTGAGGTGACAACCAAGAATCACAGTGTGGCCACAATCTTCTTTGGGTAGTCCTCCAGTGGCCTCCATGACTGACTTGAGGAGCTATTGGCCTGGGGCTTTTCATTGGAAACCCAGCTAGTGCTAGGTAGGCAACCTGGTCTTGAGGTTGCTGAGTGGAGCTCTACTATGAGCATAGCTCTCCCTTACAGCTCAGGTCTGAAACTGAAAGTCCCTCCTTCCCCAGGCCATCAGGGCAGGAAAAGCTAGACCTGTTCTCTGTGCTAGCTGCTGCAGGAGCCCCACCCTCACTAGGAGAAAGGCTACAACTGAGTCTGTTTTGTTTTTCTTTCCTGGGACTTTACACTCTTGGACTATGAGATATTTCATGGCTGCTCAGCCAAAGGCCATGGTGCCATTACAGTATGTCATCAACCCACTCATCACCAAAAATCTGTCCTCAGCTTAAGGCTAGGGACAGGCTCAGCCCTCGCTGCCTCTGGACTTTAGTCCTTGCTTAGCACAGAGAGTTGCCTCTTGGCCAGTTCTCCAGTGGTTTCCACATCTCTGCGTCTGAAGTCTGGAGCCCCAAGGGCCCACTGCACACACCAGAGTCCTCCTATCTGGGCTGCCCAGGATCTGACTGGATGGAGGGGCAGCCATGTGCTAGCTCTGTTCTTCCTGCCAGCCTTTGCTGGGATGGTGGCCCTGTGTGCCCACACTCTTGCACCCTGCTCCTAGAAAGGTTGGCCGTCTGAGGGAAGGCAGGAGGAAAGAGAAGCTGGTACTGTCTCCTCTCTCTGGGCTCTGTATCCTCCATGTCTTAGCTACTGGCTGCTTGGACTCATAGGCTAAGATTCTCTCAGATTCTCCAGCCAGTATGGTGCTGCATCCTGCCTGTCATGGCAGCATCACCTCCCTGACCACTGGCCCGCCTTCTTCCGAGAACCTGCCACACTAGCCCTCAAAATCCCTTCCATTGTTGAGCCCACAGCCTTGTTTGGACCAGGAGAACAAGCCCTAGGCTGCATGGTGACTGGAGCAGGTCTCATCCCTTCCCCATAACCCCCCATATATAGTACCTAACACCTGCACAGGGAGGACAAGGCCTAGAATACATCATCCAACAGTCACCCCTGTACAGAGGGTCAACTGCCCTGCAAATGAGCTGAGCCATTTGCCAAGGGGTCCTACAGGAAGCACCAAGGCCATGTGGATGTGACTGGAACACTGTGGTCCTGGGCATGATAGGACTTCGAGGGGCTCAGGAAAGGTGAGGTAATGAACGGGGCGGAAGAGTGGCAGATATTGTCCATCTCTGCACTCGCCCCCACATCACCTCCCACCTCAAAGCTTCAGACCTAGATGCCCAGGACCTGTGTATAGTGGCTAGACTGATACATAGAAATTTTTTTTTGGGGGGGGTGGGTAACAGGGTCTCACTACACAGTGATCAGACTCATAGTGATCTTCCTACCTCATAGCTGATCCTGATCAAACTCATGTTCTTAGGCTTTCCAGGCAGGCACTTAGACCACTGAACTATCTCTCCAGCTCTCCCCACCCCCTTTCATGTACCTGACACAGGGTCTCACTACGCAGCTTGGACTCATAGTGATCCTCCTGTTTTCAACCTCTCCAGGAGGGATTATAGGTGTGCTGGGATTATAGGCGTGCATCACTCGCCCGGTCCAGTCTTGGTGGTCAGCGTGCCCAGGGGCAGAGCCAGGATGGCATGTGATGCCTGGGATCAAATCCTGATCCCTGTGCCTACCTAAGTAGATGTATAGTCCACTGAGCTATCTTGATGGCCCTTCCTAGCCCTTTTTTTCTAATTAAAAAATAAAGAATTCTTTTAATTTTTTAATTTTTAGAAAAGATCTGTACCGGGGATCAAGCTCAGGACCTTGCACTTGCTAGGCAGGTGCTTATGACACTAAGCTATCTTGCTGGCCTGGTACATGAAATTTGCTCTGCTTTTCAGGAGAAAATGTACCCTGGTTACACTGGACCTTTTCATATAGACTTACACTGCCCATTTGGTACACCCAGGAGCAGTAAAATTTCAGATGAACCCCAAAGCTAGGCATGGTGACACACACCTGTCATCCAGCACACTGGAAGGGTGAGGCAGGCAGATTGTAAATTCAAATCCAGCCTGAGCAGCTTAGCCACTTAGCAAGACTGCTGCAATTGCAACAGCTCAATTTGAAGGCTCTGGGCTCAGTCCCCAGTATTTTTTTTTCTAAGTAATTTTTTTTTACTTTTAATAAGAAGTCACAATGAGACAGTTTCAAAACATGTTAGTAGGACAGCCACAATAATTAATACCAGTCCCAGTACTAAAAAAAAAAAAAATACAAACCAACCACTTATAGTACATTGCAATATTTTGGACACACTTCTATTTCAAACAAATTTACTGTTGAAATTCAAAAGCAGGAGCATCCTACACTCTTATTTCTATCTCACTGTTGTTCTGTTGACTACAGAAAAAAGCCCAAGGGAGTAAGATGCACCCGCTGAAAAAACAGAAAAGAAGGCTTGGAAAAGCAATGGGTGGCCACAGAGCATAATGTAGAGCAGGGAGACTGAGCACAGGGAGCCCTAGGACAATGAGTAGATTCTCCAAACATCACCCCTAGAAGCTGGCATGTGTACACATTAAAGTGGGAGCTGAACAGTGGAATCTGCAGAGTCCCTGACACATAAGGCCTGAGTGCACACAGTGACAAACTTCAGCCATCCTGAATATACCAACCGAGCACCCCTAGGGACACTGTGCCCTGCTCTGCAGGCTCCTGGGAATATAGGGAGCTTCAGGTGAGCCAAGTGTGTGGGTACTGGGTCATCGTAGGGCTAGATCCACTGGAACCAGGCACACTGGGGATCCTCAGTCTCACCAGCACCCAAGGCCAGCACTTCTGTCCTGTCAACTGCAGGGGCTTGGGAAAGCCACATGCTTCCTACAGGGAGAG
Organism: Myocastor coypus; assembly: GCA_004027025.1. NCBI lineage: Eukaryota > Metazoa > Chordata > Mammalia > Rodentia > Myocastoridae > Myocastor > Myocastor coypus. Next base: position 12,527 of record PVJA010039845.1, on the reverse strand, counting down.
GCTCAGCAGTACCGGCCAGACCTGCTGCAGGCCAAACTATGCAGGTCAGACAGTGATAGATCCGAGCAGACAGTGATAGCCTATAAGGCCAGGATCTATGAGGTCCAACCTGCTGGGATTCCTATCCAGGCAGCTCAAGGGGGCCCTTCAGGGGGCCACAGGAGGACAACTAAGTACCCCCATTGGGATACAGCAAAGGCCTTATTGCCTCATCCTTGGCTCAAGCTGCCCCACCTGCCTGGCTGCCCTGTGCCCCTCCTGCTCTGGGCTCAGCAGCAGCCCCAGCCTGAGTACCTGTCCCGCAAGGCTGAACAGCTGCAACACTGGCCTCCAGGGTCCCAGGCCTCTGCCCAGGACAGGGAGCCTGTTCTCGGGTGCAGCGGATGGAGCACTGCTGATCGGCTGGTTGGGAGAGTTCCTGGCAGCCAACCTACACACAAAAGAGACAAAGGGAGGGAGCTGGATCCTGGGCAAGGGGTGTTCCACAGAGCACTCATCTGCCCTTGCATGAGTCTGAGTGTGTGTACTGAGTGCACAGGGTGCGTGCTCTTGAGTGTGTGTGTGTGTGTGTGTGTGTGTGTGCGTGTGTGTGCCCACATGAACAAAGCCCACAAGAATCTGCATCTCTGTCCCATCCTGGGGACACCACAGTGCCACCTCTGCTCCTCCCAGAGTCCAGAAGAGGCCCTCAAAGAGATGCAGATTCCTCAGAAACCACACCTCTCACCACTGGCCTCCTCCTCCTGACAAAACCATGCCTGGCTAGCAATCCTAGACCTGCCCTGCTCCCTGCTCATCTCTGAAGCAACAGGTAACAGGGATTGCAGGTCCAACAGCCAGGGACCCCCACATGCCCCTCCCCCTCAAAGTCCCCAACCTCTGAGGTTCCCAGTCCCCTGAGTCCTCACCTCCTGCCTCCCAGCCACTCACCTGCTGCCTCCTCCCACGGAATCTCCAGCTCCTCTGAGGCCTCCAGCTTCTGAGCCTGTCCAGCTAGAGCGAAACTGAGACTGCAGGGGGCGGGGCCGGGAAGAGGAGGGGAAGGGCTGCAGGGCTGTCCTTGCCCAGGGAGGCAGTGCTTCTGGGAAGACCAGGAGTTTTCAGGAATCTGTTTGTGTGCACAGAAGCCAGGAGTTTCTTGGGGCAGTATATAGGCTACGGTGTTCCTGTTAGAAAGTGCCAGCAGCTGCTCTCTGAAAGAAGGCAGGAAGAGGTAGGAGGCATGTCCAGGAGAGCAGGGCAGGGCTGGTCCTTGCTCCAGGACAGGGCCCAGGAAAGGGTCTACTTCTCCCAGGGATCAGGGCCATTGGGACCCACTATGTGCTGGGGACAAGCAGAGGGAGGCAGGCAGTGTGGCTGCCCATGCCCCTTTCTGTGCCCAGGGCTGAGCTTTGGGGAGGGTGGCAGCATTGGGTGTGAGGCAGGGACACAGAACGGGGCTGAGAGCTGGGCAGCAGGAGGCCCTGTCCTATCCTGCTCCCTCCCCCACTAGGATCCTGGGCTCTGTGAACAGGGTGCTGAGTGATTTTGACATCATAGCCTGAGGTTATCAGGGGCAGTGGTATACAAAAATTGGTGACCTGCTCCTGAAGAACAGGTCTGAGTGCTTGGGAACCTTTTAGGAGGGACATTTGGGCAGTGGTGGTCATGACAGCAGAACTCAGTCCCCTCAGGCCATGGGAGAATGTGACCACCTGGCTCATAAATGGCCCCCTTCTGTCCCTCAGCTCCAGCTCCCTGTGCTCCTGGAGGGACTGTGGGCCCTGAGCTCACTGCCACTCCTGATAGGTCCGACTGGCCATACTGCACAGCTCCCAAGTCCAGCTTGATCCTGGCTCCAGCCCCAATCCCTGCCCCTGAGGAACCCAGAGCCAGACAGCCACACCACAGAGGCCCCCAAAGAGCAGAAATGGCGCCTGAGAAGGGACCTCAAGGGCTGTGCCAGGAGATGGGCTGGGGGACTGAGCAAAGCATTGGTCTCCAGGCTGAGTAGCCTGGGAGGACTGCACAATGATGTGACCTGTGCTTCCAAAAGCCACCAGGAGGCCCTGGCTCAAGCTGCCCCATCTGCCCGGCTGCCCTGTGCCCCTCCTGCCCTAGGCTCAGCAGCAGCCACAGCCTCAATACCTGTCTCACAAGGCTGTGCAGCTGGAGCACTGGCCTCCAGGGTCCCAGGCCTCCACCCAGGTGGCCCAGGTGGCCGCATCCTTGGGAGGAGCCACATGCAGAAGCCCCAGGAGACAGCTGGGAAGCTGTCACGGTTTGTGTCTAGTTGTCCCCGCAAAGCCTCATGCAGTCATTAGGGCAGGTTTCTAGAGTTTGTGATTAATTCATGATCCAGTACTGGGATTATGGGTGTGAGTGGTACACCTGCCCCATAGCCTGAATGCAGTACAAGGAAGGGAGAGAAGCTTGCTAGCAACTGTCTTTACTCTGCTGTTTTCTGCCACCACGAGTGGCTGCCCTCTGAAATATGGTACTCTGTCTTGGAGCCAGCCAAGTATGTACTGAAACTTCCACTAACTATGATTTCCTTAATTTTAGGTGCCGGTTCTTTTGTCCCAGCAATGAGAGAAAAATAAATAAGATAGCAGCAGAGGACAAAGCCTTCAGCATGGCTCCCAAGCAGCAGCCTTCTCTTAGCAAGCAGGTAAACCTGAGTCTCCTGGCCTCAGTTAAAATGGTACCAGGGTCCGTAGGGCACAGAGGCCAGAGGGCTCCACCCCAGACACCCAGAGTGTCAGCAGGGGTAGGATAGGCCCCACCAGTGACCAGCCACCCTCCTGTCCTCTGTGTCATGCCCACTGCTCCCATACACAGCCAGGCTTGTCACTGAGCCACAGCCCAGGAGCACAGCTTGCCCCCCCACCTTCCTTCAGGCTAGGGCTCAAGGCAGGGGTCCCCAAGGCAGGTGCTTGGACAAGGGAAGCCAAGGCCCAGGGGCTGGTGGGCCAGGTGCATCCTGGGAGTGCTATGAAGTCCCAGCCTTTCACCTCTACCCACTGAGACACCCTTGGATTTTGCTCATGTGAGTATCTGCATGAAGTGCTTACACACTGTGAAACCAAAACCGGTTTCTAGATCTGGAATGAGGCTAGGACAAACTTTTGAGCCCTCTGCAAAGACAAACCCACACTCTGCTTCCCTTCCTCTTCCTCCTACTCCAGGAGCCAGTGTGCACACAGACACACTTGCAGGTGGCTCCTCATTTGCACTACCTTGGCACCGCACCTCCAGGGGCTCTCCTGGTCACTCACCTCTCCACTGCTGCAAGGCCACTCACTCCCTTCTGCCCTCCCCAGGCACTTGTGGAGCCTGTATCTTCATTCCTAGAAATTTGTGTATGTAATGATGACTTCCTGGTGTACTCATATGGGCTCAGCAGTATCTCCAGACAGTTCCAGCGGTGCTCCCATGTTTCTCTTTCTGTTATTCACCAGTAACATCATTCTGATGTGTGTAACTCTGCTCCCTCGGTTCTTTCACCTTTGACACTTGGAGTTGTGTGCGTGGGTGACTTCACATTCACAGTTTCCAACATTGTAAACCTGTCTTGTGCCCTTAATAGATGGAGTCTTCTCTGATACAGATGCAGACTTCCATGATGGCCTGGAGTGGTGGCACACACAGGTAATCCCAGCACTTAGGAGACTGAAGCAGGAGGATCACCATGAATTTCAGGTCAGTGTGAGCTACATAGTAAGAACCTGTTTCAAAAGAAAAAAAAAAGCCCCACATGCCTGATGCCAGCTCCTGTGTTCCAGCCATGAGCCACCAGATTGACCTATCTCCTGCATTAAGAAGATGGATTCTTATACTGAGCTTCTGGACTAAGATCTCAGATCAGACTGACCCCAGGACATCTAGAAGGTACGCATCTGCCAGGGACCTGGCCGTGATCCCCAACTGCCTATATGAGGGTTAGGGTGAAGGATTAAAAAAATGGAAACAAATTTAGTTTGTTTCTCCTCAGAAGAGCCTCAAACCGATTCTGCTCTGTCAACAATTTATAATTTGTGGTCCCCAACAGTTCCCCTTTGTGTATTTGATTTGTAAGTTGAATCGGGCGAGCTGTGGCTGCACAGCCACTAGAGGCCAATGAGTTTGAGTATCTCTGTGACAGACTAAGAATAAATCCAAAAGACATAAACAAATCACTATGCAGATAGCAACATAAAACCAGAGATGAGCCTTGAGATATTTAAAAGGATGCAGCTAATCAAGGGCATCAGAAAATTTATCCCAATCCTGTATTCGTTCATCAAGATTTTGAGTTTGATGACATTTACACTATAATTCTTTTTGTAAAGCTTCTAGGTCCAGAGTTACATTTTGACTCATGGCCCACCCCTTCAACATGTTTTCTAACATGTTTCCATGAGTGATCAGACTGATTATAAGGTAAGGGCATCATGGAAAATCAGGTAACCTTATAGGGACACTTGAGGACTTGCTGCAACTGTAGACTTCCTATTTGATCTCCCACCCCAAAGCCATGGTCTTTAGCATGTTGATTTGTGATTACAGCTTTGTATGTATCACTTGCTTTATCTTCCATCTTTGTCTTCTATTTTTGACTCATTATCTACAAAGTGCGCTGTCTGGATGGCGTGAGCAAGGTCAAAAGAAGAAATAGGCACACTGAAATCAGCAGTACTAGAAATACTATGTCGGCAATAATCAGACCAATCATTCTTTTGGTTTCATGTTGAAGGCAATTAACTAGGGACTGTAAAAGATGTAACATCATACTGCAAGAGCAAGGTTCTACTAGATTAACTGTTAACCAGAAGCCTGGAATACATCCCAGGACCATTAAACCTTTATCAGTAACTTCTGTTTGAATGCAATGACTTAAGTACAATTTGCAAGTGGAAGGCAAGTTTCATCCCAGACAATAGTTCCATAAAATAAAACATAAGGATTGTAAAGGCATATTGATCTAAATTGTACCAATAAATTTAGTTATTACAAAAGTAAATACATATTTTAATTATCTCCTTATTTATTCATTCATTTGTTTGTTTATTTATATTATGGCCCATTCAGCCTACCCTAAGGGTTGGGCTGGCACAGCATGTGGTGCCAGGGATCAAACCACAGTCCCTACAGTTGCCTAAGCTTATCTAAGCAGATGCTTTAGACCACTGAGCCATCTCACTGGTCCCCCAAAAAGTAAATACATATTGAAGTTCTTTGGCTGTCCAACCATCTATCCACCATAGTAACAGCGTCCCTAAGTGAGGTGCATATTATTACTCATCCACATTTCTCCCCACAACACGGGGTAAAGCAAGATTCCAAATGCTAGTTTTAATGGGCTCAGGCTTGTGGTTAGTCAAAACCCAAAGGATTGGGATGCTAAATCCTGCACTGTCCCTGGTAAGTTCCCCCTTCATGGAGGGTCTGAATGACTAACATGTTAACCCATTTCCATGATGCCTCATGCCAATCAGAAACACTGTAAGTTCTTCATAGTAGAGATCCCCTGGATCCCCAATCAATAAAGTTATATTGACCTATAGACATCCTCCCCTTTCTTTCCTTGCAGAGGTCCCAAAGAGGGGGAGCACCTTCTGAAGAATTGGTCCAATAAGTCCAGGCTTCACAGAAAGGAATATTGAGGACAAAGGAATCACTCTCTTCACACATTATATGAATTGAACTGAGAATCAATTGATCATCATTATGTATCAGTCAATCTTGGACACTAACAGGAAGGCAATAATCAGATTGAATTGTCCTATATTCCACACACACTGGGGGTGTATGTGAAGTGAGAGTTGTAATTTATGATAGCCTATCCTGCATCTCTAATAATGACAAAGGACCAGGTACCAAACCAAGCTGCTTATGATAAACTCTTGATTTATGATAGATTTCAGGAGAGTAAACCCAAGTGATAGATCTGAGCCAGGGAGGACTAAGCACATATGCCTAATACTCTCATCTTGTCATAGGGCTATATACACAGTGTAGGCTACGATGGCCATCATAGCAAAAAAACATATTTTTAGGGGTTTGAAGAAGGCCCCCATTGCACATTCTCAGATGGCAGCCGTGCTGTTCACCCATCACCTGTTATCACAAGCATACCCTTGACCCTGTATTAATAGCAGCAAAGGTTCTTTCTAAGTACCCATCTGGTTATCCTTCTGTAACGCTTGAGTGCCAAGAGAGCTAGAAACAGAAGCAGATTGCTGGTGAAGTTTAGCAAGAAGGCATCTGCTTTCTGTGCATGAATGAAAAACAATTTTTTGAGACAGCATTTCACTTTACAATTCAAACTGACCATGAACTCATGTGTAGCCCAAACTGGCCTCAAACTCACAGAACTCCCCCTGCCTCAGCCTCTTGAGGATTACAGGGCAGATTCAAAAAAATTAAAGTAAAAATAGAACGGGCTAATTATGCTTTTGGGAGCAACTTATTCCCCTTTCTATTTATTTAACTGAGCTAAGAGATTTTCTCTCTATATATATAACTGTCTGTCCTTGAGGACTATAAGGAATACCTATAATGTGTTTACTATGCCAGAACTAGAAAAAGAGAACAAGGCTGTACTTACATCAGCAAAGTCATTACCAATTTTCAGGGTACATTTATTTATTTATTTATTTATTTTTGTAGTACCAGGGAGGTGTTTATTCAAGGTATAACTCAGTACCTTGTGCTTGCCAGGCAGGTGCTTATTCTATTGAGCTGTCTCCCCAGCAAGTTTCAGGGTACAAAGGACTCTCATAACAGCAAAGGCAGATGAACTATGTTGTTGAATATGTCCCACCTTTCTGCTCTTTGTACCCTGAGAAACAATATTGTAGTGGGAGCAATTAATTTAACTGGTATAATTTTATTTGTATATCAAACACTTTGAAATATGAAGTATAGCCAAAAGACTGTAACTTCTCAACTGTGGTTATTTTGGTAGTTAAATCTCTGTAGAATGGTAACAGACAACAGTCTGCGAGAAAACTTGAACTCAGGAGCTGCACACAAGAGGAGATAGCTCAGTGGTCTAAGCTCCTACCTCACAAGTGCAAAGACCTGAGTTCGATCCCTGGTACACCCAGGCTGTGCTAACATGAGTTCCCAAGAACCTCAGTGTGGTGGTAAGACCCTGTATCAGATAGATAGATAGATAGATAGATAGATAGATAGATAGATAGATAGATAGACAGACATACAGATAGATAAATAGATAAAAAAAATTTTAAAAAGAGCCACACACGATTATTTTAGCACAGCAACCATGATGACATTATTTCTGTAACACACATAAATGCCTGTCTTAATAGAAAGCAGAGTGACATAGTAACATATATATCACATACATTTCTAAAAGGCTACTTTTTCACTGGTAATCTCATGTTGATTTGACATGTATCTCTTGTCACAAGTAGCTGGAGCACAAGAGAAAGGCAGATATCTAAGACTGAAAAAAAATGTTATCACATAAGAAGAGCCCTTTTCGGTCCTTGTTGTGGCCCAAGAAGTTTATATTTATAATCCCTGGAAAAGTTATTGGAATTCTAGTGAGTTAATTCCAATATCACTTCCAATGCAACCTATGGTGAGATATTTTTTCTTTTCTTTTATTTTGTCTTTTTGAGACAGGATCTTGCTATATAGTTCAGGCTGGCCTTCAGCTCATTTTGTGGTTCAGGCTAGCTTCAAATCTCCCAAGTTCTGGCATTACAGGTGAGTGCCACTATGCCTGGCTAGAATAAGGTCACAGGCTGAACTCCTAAGTTTCCCCACAATGATAGTTATTTGGAACGAAGGCCTGAACGCAGGTTTTATTAATTTTTGAAGAAGGAGTGGCTTCAGGATGAGTGACTGCGAGAATGTCAGGAATTAGATAAGTGTTGTGCGCTGGGCTAGTTAGACATCCTGAAATCACCTCTGCAATATACAGAGAGAAGGCTATGCAGAAAGTGTAATCTACGATAAGATTAATCAACACAACTACATAGTGTCTAATGTTTTGGGGTCAGTACTTCAGCTCTGATGTGTAATCTTTCATTCCCCAGGAAGTCATAGCCTCAAGATAGAGGCTTGATCCCCACCAACAGCATGGGACAATGACTCTTTTTCCCCACCTCATCAATTCACCTCATCCCAGCTCACACAAGGGAACAAAGGGGGATCTGGGGAAACACTGACTGCCTTCTTCAAAGATTATATCAGCACCTCAACTGGACCAGTATGCATTGCTTAAAGGCAGTTGAAGTTATTTTGAAAAGTCCTAGCCAGTTCTATAAATATTAGTACATGGAAATAGGATCAGGCTCATTCGAAAGGGAGACAATTGCCCCTCCTCCTAGGAAAGTGTCCTAGGTGGTCCTTCACAATCACCCTAATCAATTTTAATTTTATATCTTAGAAAACCTAAAAAAAATAAAAATTTTAAAAATAAAAATAGTAAGAGATCCAGCCAAATAGCTCAGTGGATTAAAGCACCTACAAGCAGGCGTAGGGACTGAGGGTTCCATCCCCAGTCCTGCTATGCCAACCTGGTCCCTGGGGCATGCTGACACAGCAATTGAGACTGGATGTGGTGGTATGCACCTGTAATCCCAGGTCTTGAGAGGCTGTAAACAGGCAGATCACTATGAGTCCAATCTAGTAGAGAAATCCTGAACACTCTGTAGACCCTTCCATAAATTACTAAATAAATAAAATTTTAAAAATCTGTACACCCAGAAGGCATGAATATATGTAGTATGCCATGAGATTAGCAATAATGAATGTCATATTTATATGAAAATCTTTGTCTCTTAATTTAGTTTTTGGCCAAGAGCATCTTTTAATGAAACTTTTTTGTTTTATCCACAGAAAAGTTATCCTTTTAATGATGATCAGTGTAACATCACAATAATATGTTTAGCAACATTTATTGGAGTATGTCTTTCATAAGGTCTTAGACACTATTGAGCTGTCATTAGTTTCTCAAACTAGTTTACCAGAGCCTGGAATAATGTATTTCTAGGCAGCTGCTCTTTTATTTACTAAGGGGAGTCTTGTCCAATAGTTTTTCTAAACCTCAGGAGTCCCCATTTAATTATATTTAAATTTTTTCATAACCTATGGTGAGCAGAATGTAACATTATTATTATTATTATTATTATTATTATTATTATTATTTTGTATTATGGCTGGCTCAGCCTGCCCTGGGGGTAGGGCTGGTGCAGCATGTACTGCCAGGGATCGAACCATGGTCCCTGCAGTTGCCTAAGCTTTCCTAAGAAAGAGCTTTAGACCGCTGAACCATCTTGCCAGCTCGACAACATATTTTTGACCAATGAAAGACTCTCACATTATTATAGGTAGACAATAATATGCATTAAAGTTGTAAAGCCAATTTTGACATCATTTTGGTCAGCTGAAAACCTGGATAGAAGCATATCCTTAATTTTAATGAGATTGTATCCTTCCCCCCCCAAAAAAAACCAAAGAAATGACAAAGTGCTGCAAACTCAAACCACACAGGATAGACCTAGAATATAAGGCCCCTCACTTCTTTTGATTTCTTTCAAATAGAGGACACTTTAGCCTGGCAACAAATTTTGCTGGTACACATGGGCATAAGTGACTTCTCCCTTTATGATAGACCACCAGTTTTTTCTCTTTTCTTTTCTGTTGAACATCATAACCACTAACTAGAATCTCTAACAGCAAGGTTAGGGACAAGCCACAGTACTAAAGATTGCTAGTGAAACAACACAACTCCTCTTGCCCTACAAGTAGCACAAGAGAAGAACTTGCACCATCCTATGGCACCTGAGGAAGTACTTCTCTGCCCTTTGACCAGGGACCTATGACCAACAACACAAACACTCTTGGGCTAGAAGCCAGCACCTCCTTCCAAAGGCATCAAACAGTGCAGAAAATTCTTGTGCCTTCCAGTGTAGTGTAGGTAGACAGAGTATGAGTGAATGGTATGGAACAAAGTGAGCTGTATAAGGTCCAGGAAGGGCCAATTGTACATAGTACTAGGAGACACCACAGCCTGTCTCTGTTTGAGGGCACCACAGAAATCTGAAGAGCAACTCATACAAACAGGGCAAGGAATAGTGAGCCACCATTCAGAAAGCTGCTGGCTAAAAGCTGATCACAGCTCCCATGACCAGAGGCCAAGACCAGCTCCACATCCAATCCAGTGCTAAGACTATTGCAGAATTGGAATACTGATTTGGACACTGCCACAGGACAGTAGACACCAGAGGAATTTTACTTTTGTTTCTTGTTGGTGTGTAATGTTTCCCTTTTATTGTCTGGCTGGGGCTTTTGCTGTTGTTATTTTGTTGTTGTTATCTTTGTACATTTTTTCTTCTTTCTTTTTTAAGTTTGTACATATATTTTTGTTCTATTTGTCTCCTTCTTCTCTCTCCTAAACTATCTCTCTTAGTCTTGGGATATCTTCATGTGAGTGAACATTGTCCCTAACTTTTCTGATTTGTGTCAATAATCTTTTGTTTTCTCCTTCATTCTTTCTCTTCTGCCCTCTTTTCCACCTTATCAAAGCTTACATGATCATCCATTGTCTTCTAGCCTTGCTTCAACACTCTGTCTGTCTGTCTGTCCGCCTGTCTCTCTCTCTCTTCCTTCTCCCCCTCCCCCCTCTATTTTGTCCTTACATATCTTCAATTTCCCCAGTGCAGAGTAAAATCATTCTATTGGTGGAAACACATTGCATATATCTGTAGATTTTGCTACTGTGCTTAAAGATACCAAATCAATAGTCACCAATTTATCAGATTTTAGAACATGTATGATGCTATTTTTATTCCTAACTGTAAATTTTAGCCAGTATGTCATGCTAGTTGTAATTAGTTGTTCTCCCTTATACAACTACACTGTGACTCTCTTGAGTCATAAACAACAACATAGGACAGCTACAAAGCACCTGGGACTGAGCCAAATAGATGATAATATTTCAATCTTAATAAGTTGTGAAGCTAGGATCTTCAAGTGGACACAAAAGCAAAAAACTCTTTTCAGATAGAAGTCACCTCAAGAACAGAAATTTCTTAGGAACACTTCGATATTAGTGATAAAGCTACCTACTATAATAAACATACAGGCATTAACACAGAAAAAAAATAAAATAGAAAATGACAAGACACAGAGGTAAAACCATCCACAGAACTCCAGCCAAGCCAGAATGAGTCCAAAGGTCAATGAGATAGAAGAAAATTGGGGGCACCCATCTGAAACTTCTGAAATGATAGCAACAGGAGTTCAGAAACAGGTGCATAAGACTGTAGAGGGAATCATATCAGAAATAATCTCCAAGGTTAAAAAAAGAAAGAGATGATAACCATATGAAATATTTACTCAGCAAGTCTAGAATAGGCACAGATTTTTTTAGAATAGGGGAGCATTAGAAGAATGGTGGAGCTGGGCGTGGTGGCTCACGCCTGTAATCCCAGCACTCGGGAGGCTGAGGCAGGAGGATCGGTGCGAGTTCGAGACCAGCCTGGGCTCCAAAAGTGAGCTCAAGGCCAGCCTCAACTGCATAGCAAGACCCTGTCTCAAAAAGACAAAAAAAAAAAAAAAAGAAGAATGGTGGAAACCATGAATGCTAAACAAAAAAAACAAATAGAATCCATGAGACAGAGTAAACAGATATCTAGAAAATTCTACTCAAAGTTATCAAATCACCTCAATGAAGGTGAAGACAATTTGAGACCTAAAAGACAGAGCTGCAGCTAGCAATCATGAAAAGATCTCTTAAAAATAACAAGGGATGATGAAAAATCAATCCAATGGCAGCAAGATGGTGCAAAGAAGAATAGTATAAGACAGATTGGAGTCAATGAAAACCCAGGCACCAGAACAAATAAGAAAAACTTGTTCACAGATGTAATGGCAAAAAACTTCCCAAGTGTGGAGAAAGAATTTTACAGACAAACAAGTAATATAAAACTCCAGTTAGGGGATCAGGGAGACAACTCAATGACATAAGCACCTGCTTGGAAAGTGCAAGGTCCTGAGTTCTACCCCTCCATGGCCAAAATAAATCTATACCAAAGTATATAATAATCAGTATTTCACAAATTCAGCACAAGAACAGAATAGTAAAAGCTGATAGAGAAAAGAAACAAATCATCTATAGAGGAAAGCCTCCCTCTCAAGAAAAAAAAGAAGTCCCATCAGAATTACAGCAGACTTCTCAACACAAAACCTTAAGACAAAGAGAGCTTAGAGTGAAGTATTCCAAATCCTGAAAGAAAATAACTTCCAATCCAGAATGACGTACCCTGAAAAACTATCTTTCAGAATTAGTGGAGAAATAATTGACTTCTGTGACAAAGAACAACAGAAAAACTTCATGACCACTAAACCAGCTCTACAGTGTACTCTAAAAGATATTGAAGAGAGAGATGACAGTGTGCACAAATCCAAGAAAATAAATAGGAATAAGCCACCAGATAGGGAAAGGAATTAAAGGAGGGAAAACAAGGAACCAACAACAGATAGCCAGAAAACAGATAACAATAGAAAACAACAACATAAGCTGGGCG
>PVJA010039844.1:0-18911 GCA_004027025.1 Myocastor coypus | reverse complement strand
CGGTCCCTGCAGCCGCCTACTCTTTCCTAAGCAGGCGCTTTAGACCACTGAACCATCTTGCTGGGCCCACAACAAAATGTTTCTTTATGTCACAGTTTGTGGAAGTTTCAGTCAAAAATCAGCTGGCTCCAAAGCAGAGTGACACATAGCAAAGGAAGTAGTTCATAGCATCAGAAAACAGCATGACAGCTAGGGTAAAAAAGAAAAAGCAGTGGTGGCAGCAGCAGCAGAGAGCAGGCCCCTTTGCCTCCCTTATATCGCATTCAGGCTTTCCATTCCCAGCCATGTGTAGCACTCAAGCCCATATTAAAGAAGCACTCACATCCACAATCCCAGAATTGGATTATGAATTAATTGCAAACTCTAGAAGTCTGTCCCAGTGACTACATGAGGCTTTTGGAGAACACCTAGATACAAATCATAAAATTTGCATTGATTTTTAATTTAAAATATTATTTTTTTTATTTTTAAAAGAAAATACAAAACAGTAATAAAAACTAAAAAATTTCACAGAACAAAATAATATGAACTTGACAGTATATCACATAGTATTGTCTTCAGTTTAGTTGCTCAGATTAGCAGTTTATATGCATGCAAAATTGGAAAAAGAAAGCAAAATTATCCTAAGCTTTTTTTTTTTTTTTTTGATAATACCAGGTATTGAACTCAGGACCTTGTGCTTGCCATACTGAGCTATCTTCTGGATCCCTTGAGAAGGATTTGTTGTTGTTGTTGTTGTTGTTATAAGCTATTAAGAGAGAAAGAGGAAAACACAGAAACATAAAGTATTAACTGCTCCTTTTCCCAGACCATCAAAAATTCACAGTTCAATCATCCAAGCCACACTATATACATAGATACATCTCTTTTCCCCACTGCCTCTCATGTCCTGCTCCTCATTAATAATCCTTCCCTTTTGGACAGATTTATTTCCTTTTCAAAATATCTATTGGGCATTTCAGATTTTATTTATTCTTTCAGATTCTTAGAGTAGAAAGAGAATAAGATGTTTGCACATGCATTATAGATTTATTCCCTGAAGACTACTGACTCTACTTGCACCCATTTACTGATAAAACCTTCACATTTATCCTATTTAACAGCTAAATAATACTCCATTGCGTAAAAGTATCATATCTGCTTTATCTATTCATCAAATGACGGGCATTTGGTTTGATTTCAAGACGTATCTACAGCACAACGCATGGCCATAAACATGGGTAAACATAGATTGCTGTGATATGATGTTTTGAGTTATTCTGGAAAAATACCCAAGAGGGGAATAGCTGCATTAACTGGGACCTCCAATCTTAACTTTTGAGGAATCTCCACACTGATTTCCATAATAGTTGCACCAGCCTGCATTCTCACCAAAAGCAGAAAAGGTTTCCTATTTCACCACAACCTCTCCAGCTTTGTGAAAAATTTCAAATAATACCAAGTTATTGAGAATTTTCTCATGTGATCATTATTTATCAGTTTATTTATTTTGATGACATGTGAAGTTCTTTTCTCCATCTTTTATGTGGATTTCTTTTTCTTTTTTGGATTTCTTTTTCTTATTGTTATGTTTTAAGAATTCTGTATTTGTTTTGTGTAACAATCATTTATTTGATGTCACCTGAAAGTAGTTTCTCCTGGTCAGAGGCTTAAATTCTCATTCTCTTGACTGTCTTTTTTAAAGTATTAAAATGTTATAAAAGGGCCTGGAAGGATGGCTCAGTGGTCTAAAGCGCCTGCTTAGGAAAGAGTAGGCGGCTGCAGGGACCGCGGTTCGATCCCCAGCACCACGTGCTGTGCCAGCCCTGCCCTGAGGGCAGGCTGAGCTGGCCATAAAAATAAATAAATAAATAAATAAATAAAAGTTTTGAAACAAGAAAATAAATAAAAATAAAAAATTCTTTAAGAAATAAAATAAGTCGGGCCCTAGGCTGTAGCTCAGCAGGAGAGCATGTGCCTCTCATGTTCATATAAGGTCCTAGGGTTTGATCCCCAGCACCGTATTTAATATTTAATTTGCAGGGCCTGGTGGCTCACGCCTGTAATCCCAGCACTCGGGAGGCTGAGGCAGGAGGATCGGTGCGAGTTCGAGACCAGCCTGGGGTACAAAAAGTGAGCTCAAGGCCAGCCTGAACTGCACAGTGAGACCCTGTCTCAAAAAGACAAAAATAAATAAATAAATAAATAAATAAATAAATAAATAAAATTTTATAAAATATCGCCACTTGTTATCCTTGAAATGAAGAAATCTATAGTATTCCTCCAGATTTGAAAAACTAAGTAATCTTATAATTTTTTAAGCTAAAATAATGATTTATTGAAATAGTAACTTGATCAGTTTGAAATTCAAATAATTCACCTTGAGTCCAGCATTATGCCTTGGTGTATAGCGGAGGATACTTTCCATTTCACCACACAGAATATTAAACTTGTGTATGCTCAATGCCCAGAAAGTTGAACCAATAATAATTTGTAAATTTAGAATGGAAATTGTCACGTGAAGTAGCAGTGCATTAACCCAAAGATTTAAATATATTTGATGCATTTTGTTTGGTGTTATGGTTTCTTAAGGCAGGAGGATAAATATGTTCCATTCTATTTCAATATAATCCATTTCTCAGTCTTTTTAAGAAATCCTATTCGTCAAATATCAGATCTCCTGGAGCTATTTATTGCCTCCTGTCTTCCTCTGATTTTCATATTTTATTACTTTTCTCTAATTTGGCACATCTCTTACCCTTCATTTTTAGGCTATTAAATTAGGTCTCATTGTATATTCTAGTTACTGTATGCTTGTTTTGTAAATACCTACGCATATGCTTTGTATATACTCTAGAAGCATAGCTAGTCATTTTTTAATTCTTGATTTCTGTAGAGGCTAGATAATTTTACATTCCCACTAACAGCATACAAGGAATTTCTCTTTATTCTCACCAACGGTTGTACACTTCTCAAAATACAAAGTAAAAATGGCCAATTGTTACATGGAAAGGTGTCTAGTATTCTTAGTGATCAGATAAATGCAAATTAAAAGGCATTTTGGGTCATTTGTGCATGATTTTGATCCTAGCACCCTGGGAAACTGAAGCAGGAGTATTCCAAATTTCAGCCCATCCTGGGAAACTCAGCAAAGACTTATTTAAGTGCACGCGCGCGCGCGCACACACACACACACACACACACACACACACATACACACACACACACTCATACAAACACATACAAATTTAGAGATAGAATTGATGGCATATCTCAGTAAAAATACCCTGATTTCACTCTCTGATTTCATTAAAAAAAAAAAAAAACTAAATTTTCAATTGAAATTGCATCTCTCTCCATTGAGAAAAATGATTATGAAAAGTAACGATTTCCTGGGCTTGTTTTCTGAATGTTTCTTCTCTTCTTTCTCATTACTCAGGCATTTTTGATGTGCTATTTTTTATTGTCTCTGTTGGTTCATTGAAGTTCACATAGTATTTAGAGGTACATCAAGGCAGGACCTGTCAGACATGCAGGACTCTGAATGTGCAATTTTCACATTAGGTCAGTGACATCTTCTTGGATATTGTCCTACATGACTTAACTATGTAGGAAAATAAATCAAACAGGCTTGTAGCCAGATGTTTTTGTTTGTAGAGAAAATGTATCTCTGTAAAGTCCCAGCCTAGCATCTATCAAGAAACTAGAAGTGGAAATACAGATAGGATATGTATGTTATAGTAGTAATTAGCAACCATACCATCTGTCAGACTCTAACTTAGAGCTAGGCACTCAAATAAATATTTTAGTCATATGATTTTAAATTAAAGTCTCTTATGAAAGAAGGTTGCCAGGTTACTATCATTCAGTATTTGCCTTGTGATATGGGTTCTCCTCACTGTTTCCATTGACAGATGAAGAAGCTGTGCCTTGGTCTTCATATAGGTAAGAAATGGAGAAATTTGAGATTTTGATTCAGACTGGGATTAGGGTTCTTGGGTTTTTTTTTTTTTTTTTTTTTGAGGCAGGGTCTTGGTATGTAGTTGAGATTAGACTTTGTCTCACTATTCAGCCCGTGCTGGTTTCAAACTTGCACTGATTTTCTGCCTCGCTCTTGTAAGTGCTGGGATTAAATGTGTATGCTCTCAGGCCCTGCAATCAGGATTTGATACTGCTATGCTCTGATGTTTCCTCCATGGACAATCACAAATGTTAAACCCTTTCTTTGCTACCTCTTAATACATGTCTCTCTTCCACATTTAGTAAAATTCTTGACATTTTCTTAGTGTATGAAGGCATGCCTAGCACCTTTGTACCCCCCACATAATCTTGCAAGTACAATACCCTGATTGTGACTATTTATAGTTATTTTTGCATTTGTTGCTTAATTAAAGAGACTGGTGGGTTGTGTGGTGCTGCCAGGTAATAGATTCTGCACTTTCTTTTGCTTTGCCCTTCCCCACCCATTGCCCTTTCCATCATCTGATTCACAGGATGTTTCCTTATTATCATGAAATATGGGGGCAGAGCAATCCTATTTCTGGTTTCCATTAGCATTTTTGTTTTTGACGACCTTTGTGTGATGGGTGTGGCATGTTCCAAACTTCTTTTTCTGATTCAGATGGTCCCTGTCAAAGGAATTTCCAAACATAGTTTGAGAGAGAGGTGGTTTATCTGAAGTGATGCTTACTCCAACTCACTTTGGTTTCAGCATTGCAATGCACCCTGTATTTTGTTATTTCTAGGTAGCAGGAGGTGGAATGAAATTAGCTACATGGTAGTACCCAGATGGGTCTCTGCTCTGGCCCCAAGGGATAATAGTTTCTTCCCACTGGTGAAACTAATCAAAGTGATACGCTCTCCAGAATACAGTTCAGTAGCTCTTAACCAAGGGTCATTCCTGCAAGCATTAAACAAGCTCCTAGCTTCATCCCTCTAGGGCCTATTTCAGAGCTTTCTGAATCTTGATGTGTGGTTTTGTCAAGTTCCTTGGAGAACCTGAAGTATATCTGTATCTTCAGCTTTCACATTGCTGAGACACAATATCCTCAACTGATATTACATAGAGTGCTTGTCTAGCATGAAAGAGTCCTAGATTTTCTAACAATTTAAAAGACAGTTTTAATCAGGCTCACCTTTCAGGGGATTCAGTGCATGTTCACGTGGCCTCAAGAAAGAAACATCACAGTGGAAAGGCTTTGCCAAGCACAGCTGCTCATCTCATAGTAGCCAAGAAACAGAGAAATGGCAAAATCCCTCATGATACAGACTTCTTAACTAAGCCCCACCACTTCATAGTATATTTTGCAGTGAACTATATCCATTATTTATATTCTTGATGAGTTTTGCACCTCCATGTTCCAAATATCTTGCAAAAGCTTCACCTCTAAACACATGAGACTTTTGGAGACATTCCAGGTATAACCCATAACAGTACCTTCCTGGTAAGACAGTGCAGCAGCCAAAAGAAAGTTATGGATTTGGCTTTATGACCCTCTGTCTTTGCAGTCAGAGACAGAAAGTTGATTAAATGGGATAATTCATAAATAAATTATCATTGGATCAGATTTCAGTCAATGAAAATTATTACTGTTACTGGATCATACTGAAGTATAGTCCCAGAACACAAACAGAAAGTGGGGTAATGAAGACAAAAGGTCAGAGTTATGTTGTTAAGCCAAGGCAGTGAACATTATTGTTAGACATGATGGAGAAATCCCAGCTGTCTGATTTTAAAGTTGGAACAATACATAGACGTAAGAAGATACCTAATAGGGAGGTGAGTGATCAAGTTTGAATGCCTGATTACTGAATTCCTAGCTTTGGTTCAACCTTTCTTGCTTGCATATGTAAATTCTGCATATTGAGCCTTGCTAATTCCCTACTGGTGATATCTTTCATCATGCATTTGAGATTGAGACACTGTAAATAAATAAGTTACTGGGGAAATAGCTCAGTGGCAAAAGGGCCTGAATGGCCAATGCAAGATCACAAGTTCAAATTCCTGGAAAGAAAGAAAGAGAAAGCAAGCAAGCAAGCAAGCAAGCAAGCAAGCAAGCAAGAAAGAAAGAAAGAAAGAAAGAAAGAAAGAAAGAAAGAAAGAAAGAAGGAAGGAAAGAAGTGCTTTTATAAGCACCTGACTGGTAAGTACTAGGTCCTGAGTTTGATCCCCACTACCAAAAACACACACACACACAAAAAAAAAAAAAAAAAAAAAAAAAAAAAAAAAAAAAAAAAAAAAAAAATTAAAATTAAGTCAATCTGTAAGTCCTAGCGAATGGGAGATTTTCAATTTCATTGGTAAACAGCACTTAACTGTCTTACTTTTCTGTCTGGGCCTCCAGTGTACCCTTCTAGGGAGTTCTTCACAGACAAAGAGGAAGGATGAGTAGATAAAGGAAGAGAGGTCAATGAGGAGTTCACAGTGTATATGTGGGAACTCTGACATGATTCATATAGCACATGTTTCTTGCTCAATTGTGTCAAATCATTCACTTAACATTTTGTGACCCTGAAACTAAGGAATTTAATTGCCTCACTTGCTAATCTAAAATAAATTTGTCGGTGAGGTCTGGAAAATTAGATAACTTTATTAGGAAGCTGTCTTGTCTGCTTTAGAGCCAGTTGGTGCCGTTAAATACCATAAAAGAGGCAGAAGCCAGTTATGTTGGGTATGCCTGACTCTAACTGGCCTCATCTGGTCCCAGCTGTGGCTGAGATGAGAATAGATTCAAACACTATTTGCTACTCAGACACCCAGGCTAACATTCAGTCTCTACCATTTCAACAAAGTAGTTACAAGAGTAGCAAGTAATTTCTTTATTTGCTTATATAGAACATTAATTGATTGGTTCAATAGATTTTTTTATTTACTCTTAAATGTGATTACATCCACTTTTACTTTTTCCAGTTAGATAGAAAAGTGCAACACAGAGTTGTGAAGAATTTGCACTTTTGCCAGTCTGATGAATGGAAAGAAGTATTTTATTTTGATCTCATTGATCTGTCTTTAATGGCAGTGAGAATGATCATTAACTTTACATGCTAACATGTTATTTTTATTTACTCTGATATAACTACTCAAATATCTCATTTATCTGCTCACAATCTGTTTATACAACTAATTGTAAGATAACTTCATGTAATATGTAATACAGTAACCATTCCTGAATTCCTATTACTTTATTTAGTGAATTAACATTTCTGATGGCTTGATTATTACTATTTTGTATTCTTTAAAAGCAAATAAAAATAATAATCAAATGCTATTCATAGTATTTTTGTATTCATTTTAAGAGTTCTTTATCTCTCATGGCTATAGGTTCTTTGCTAGGTATATATTTCCCTTGGGCAATCCTCTTACATTTTTTTTTTCAAAGAACATTTTTTTTATTTTTTCAACTTATTACTTTCTGTTTCTCCCTCTAAGAATTCAGGTCCTTAGTCACCTATTACTACTCAACAACTAGTAAAGCACCTGGTCTATGACAGGTATCAGTAAGATATTGTCAACCAGAGGATATACAAAATAAAAGCAATTAGGGCCAGACTATGGTTGTTTGGAGGTGAAAAGATGGGAAAGATGTTGAATATTAGGAAAGGCTTAGAAACTGGAGATATAGTTCATCAGCATAAGCACTTGCCTGGCAAGTGCAAGGTCTTGAGTTTGATCTCCAGTATGAAGGAAAGAAAGAAACAAGAAAGAAAGAAAGAAAGAAAGAAAGAAAGAAAGAAAGAAAGAAAGAAAGAAGGAAAGAAAGAAGAAAGAGAGGAAATAAAGAAAAAAAGAAAGGAGAAAGAAAGAAAGAGAAAGAAAGAAAGGAGAAAGAAATGAAAAAAGAAATGAGAAAGAAAGAAGGAAGAGAAAGAAAGAAAGAAAGAAAGAAAGAAAGAAAGAAAGAGAAAGAAAGAAAGAAAGAAAGGCATAGAAAATATGCTCATGTGGAAATAGGAGGCTAGCAGGGCAAACTTAGAAGTGATAGATTAGTGCAACAAATTTCAGAGAAGTAGAAAAAGGTACAGATTTCAGAATAAATGAATTATTTTGTGGGTAGCAGGACTTATAGGGAGGAGACCAATGACCTAAACTGGAGAAATATTATAGCAGCACTCTTAGAGAGGATTTCAGAAGTCAGAAAAGTAAATGAGATTTCTCAAGAAATATAAGCCTCATCTTCCTATTATCTGAATGAGAACTGAGAAATGACCAAATAGGTTGAATCAAAGTTAAGTAATAATTTTTGAGAGTGTACAGTAGAGTCGTGAAGCAGATCCCAAACTAGCTACACCGAAGCTGGCTTACTTGGAGATTATCTTGTTTAGGCTGTGAAATTTTGGCCAATTTTAAAGATCATTTTTAATGCATAAAACCAAGAAGACACGTAACAATTCTGATTCTTTACCCTCTTAAACACTGGAAGATGATCAACCTCCAGCCTCTATTTCCAGTTGAGACTGGATGGATCTGTGTGAGAGCTGCTATACTGAAATGACTTCAGCTTACTACCCAATACAATTTCTCTCCTCTATGCAATCTCCCACAATGAATAATAACATTACCTCATTCAGGAGCCCAGACAGTAGAAAGTAGCCAGTGAGTGTCCTAACTGTAGACAAGGGAGCTGTGTATCAGCTTAACATATACTTCACCAAAATACTTGTGGAAATAATTACACATTCCTTAGTTTGTTTAACGCCGTATGTATATGAAATCCATAATAATTCTATCTTTAAAAACTTCCAATATTTCATAAAGAAAACAGAAAATATACACATGACTATATTAAAAGCCACTAAGAATAGGTTTACAAATAATTAGAAACATAAGAAAGTAATTTGTCATTGGAAAATCTTCAATTAAATTTTGATTATATTATTCACAAAATATAAGCAAGACTTACATTACTTTGCTGTTGAGATTTTTCTCTTCCAATAATGTTATAAGAAGCCCATTGAATGTACTAATTATAAAACATGTTAAAATGAAAATATTTTTATAATTTATAAATACAAAGCAACAATTTATACAAGAGCTCTATAAAATTCAACAATGTAAAAACTACATTGAACTGAATATAAGGCATGATTGGCTATGTTATTTTGTGGAATTACTTCTCTCTTCTAACCTTTTGACTTTCTGCAATGCTCATAATATCTGCTTCGTTTTTCCCATTGTCTCTCCACACTATCCTGATATCTACCTTCCTCACATTTAGAACATGCATGTTTCCTAAACTTCTCTCTCCATGTTGATCTGTCTGATTTTCTAGAATTTTCACTGTCTTGATTTTGGAGTCTGTAATTCTCATTTTCTGAAAAATTCTTTTTTCTTTCTCTCTCTCCTCTCTTCTTTTCTGGATTTCCATGCCTTTTCTCCAAATCCATATGTACTTCTTGGTCTTGCTCATTCCCATACTTCTTATTACTGTTCCCTTTGGCAAGAATGCTCCTGTCTGATGTGTACTTCTCTACAGGATCTCTCCATCTTTGATCACTTGAATTTTAACTTTTGCATTTTGCTGTTCTTCTGTCTCTTAGACCTTGTTTCCTGGTGCATTTGTTCTGTTAATCTTTTCTCCAGTCTCTTCTGTTTTGTTTGTTGACTGCTGGACAGTTTAATTCCATCTTTAGTTCTGGGTTTCCTCTGTCCCTTCTTTCTCATACCTTTTGCTGAGGCTGAACAATGGCTCTTGGAGGGTGAAGAGCCACTATCTCCACTGGACAATGCCAAGCTGCATTCAGCAAGGTCAGAGTCAGAGGCAGTGTAGTCAGAATCCAAGGAGGACTCCAAAGATGAAACATTCAGTGAGGATTTGCTTTGCTCCACATCTGATTTTTGGGTCACAATAATTTTCAGTCTATTTTTGAGATGCTCACACAATTCATCCATTAAAACTAAAGGTAAAGAAGATCATGAAAGACTCAGTGTTTTCTTGCATTATCTTGGGTAGTAATCCTTCAAAGAATGGCTGTAGGTGTGCATCCTTTCATCTTTCATTCAGTTTAGGAAGACCTATGTATTCTCACAATTACTGGAAGAATATTTTGACAAAAATTCTACTAGATGACAGAGTGGTTTCTTCACTAAGTTTTATACATTGAACACTCCATGGAAGTATGCCATTGTGCAAGAAGTGAGCAAACATCTTGGCTACATTAGTCACTTTGTTTCTAGGCAATGAATGTTATATTGTTCTTTAAATATACTTTCAAAAGATTCTTCCATGTATTGTTTTTCCAGCATGCAAAATCGCCCATCAATAAGCTAAAAATTTCTCTGATGTCTTTTGTTGGGCCCAGCAATCAAGTATCATATTGCGGAGTTCTTTAGTTTGACTTTCAGGAAATTCCATTTTCAGCAATTTACGAACACATTCTTTGAAATCTAAGCTTGACTGAATAGCAAGATATATTGTATGATGAAAAGGGATTAGAGTGATTTCTGTTTTATCATTAATAGTTATTTTTTGGCCTTCATTTTTTCTTTCTTCTTACTCTTCTTCTTCCTCCTCACTACTTCCCATCTCTTGGTCTGTATTTGAATACCTATCTCCACCAATTATTTCTTTCTTAATAAGGTTATAATTTTCTTCATTCTTTACAAAAGAAGGATCCATCCTGCACATGCTGAGAACCTCCTCTGAATTACGGTCATCCTTCAAGGGAAGTATATGAGAGAACTGATAGTCTTCTATGAGGTTAAGTCCTTGTAAGATGACTGGGTGGTCCATGAATCTATCCTTCCACACATAAAAAATCACTTCAATCATATACTGAGCTCTTTTGGCAATTTCAGATTAATGAAGAGTATTTTGAAGGTGTTCAAAGAGCGTGTTGATTTCTTTCAGTGACACTTGTGTTAGTTTGGGGACACATTCCTTGGGAAAACCAATACCCACTTCAACTATCATTTATTGGTCTTTTCAAGAACAAAGTGAGTATCTTTAAGCATAGAACTTCATGTGACATATTTTGGTTAATAAGATGTGCTACAAACTTTGAAGCAGTCAGACAAAGTTACTTACTATTGCTTCAATAGCCCTTTAAAAATTAAGAATTTACCTTTTGAGTAAGAACTCCTAACTGGTGGAAATTTTCAGTTGATAACCACCAGCAATCCTGCATAGATGTTTGTAAAGACTGGAGACGTGCTTTGTGCTTGTAAATCATCTGGATACCAGTCCTCTGACTATATTTTCCTAAAGAAGCTCTTGGATAATAATACTTATTTTGGAAATGTTGACCTTGTTGATAAGACCATTGGTCAATCTTTAAGTCCTCCCTGCTCATCTTATGATATGCTACGCTGTTTTACTTATAATCTGCTCTTGAGGCATTCTGAGCTTTGCAGGAAGAATGTATACTCCACTGGTATGAGAAAGGAGTGGGTCCAGCGCATCTTTCTTCTCTTCAGCAGACTCATCCTGAGATAAACTCTGGTGTGATGAGTAATTTGGGCTTCTCACTAGAGGCAGGGATTCCTCATGTTGCCTCTCTCTCTATCTCCCTCTCTGTCTCTGTGTCTCTGTCTCTGTCTCTGTCTCTGTCTCTGTCTCTGTCTCTATCTCTCTCTCTCTCTCTCTCTGTTAAGAAGTATAGTCTTCTTTTCTGTCAAGACCAGAAGAATTCTTGTTTGATCTGTGCCACACTCCTTTTTATTTTCTGTTGCCAGTTGATCTGATAAGTCAAAATGCAAGTTGTTCCAAGTTCCAAGTCTTCAGTGATCTGAATTCCACGATAGTCTACACTTTCCATTTGCAAACCCTAAATTTCTGTCATGCTGCCTTTACACCCAAAGACCCCTTTAATTTTAACATTTCTTGTTATCTCTATTCTAAAATTCAAATGAAGCTAAATATTTCAGACTTTTCCTTTTCGGTTTTGGCATTTTGTATTGGAGGCTTGTCAGTCCAATACATATCATTCTATGCTTTATTCTGATGCTTTAATAATATGACCAGTATTTCCATTTCTGTTGAGGTTATAAATCTCAGTTATTTTGGAATGGTGTGAGGTAGGATTTAAATTATTACCTAAGAGGTCACTCAGTGCTACCAACACCAATTATTGACCAGCTTCCCTACCCCATCCTACGCCACTGACTGAAATGTTATCTTTACTATATGATAAATTCTATTTATACATTTCCTATTTCCAGACTTCTTGGTCTGTTCTATTTATTTATACATGATTTATTTGATAATAACACACATTTTGAACACTAAAGCTTGTGATTCCAGACGATTGGGCCGTGATTGGTCCCACCCTGAAGTGCAACAAAGCCTGCCCCAGAGAGATTCAGCACAAAACGTGTGTATAACGGATTTGAGGAAGGCTTCATTGCCCCTCTCCGCTTCCTTGGAGAAGTTCTGGTTTTCGTCATGCCACTTTGCAGTTGTGCCACTTTGCAGGAGCTCTGATCTTCGTGGTGGTGGGCCAGTTTTCATCGTCAGCATAGAAGGATGGGAGAGGCTCAAGGGATGTCGCAGCTGTTGCTTCTCCTCTGCTCTTCCTTGTCTTTTAACTTCCGTGACCCGCTGCCATTTGCCTTGGTGCCAGCAGAGTATGGACTGAAATCTGCACAAACTGTGAGCTAAATAAACCTTTCTTTCCTTAATTTTGTGTGTCAGGAATTTGTCCTGGCAACAACTGAAAAGTAACTAAGACACAGTGTGAGCACATGTCTCAGCTGCAGCTGCCATGTGGCGCAGTTTTTCTCCCTGCACAGTTCTGTCTCTTCTTTTCCTGACAGGTGTATTTCCAAAGAATCATTCCTCAAGATCTTTTCTCTGAGCTCTCAGTCTCAATATCATTCTAGGAATTCTATTACAAGACACATATGTGACGTTATCTCAATAAGAATTACAATTTCTGAACTTTCTAGAAGAGTGACTGATGCACAATATTCTTTTAGCTTTAACAGAAAGAGTAAATGGATGTATGAATGGATGAAGAAATGAATGAATGAAAATAAATGTCTGTAAGATGGGAAGCACTGACTTTTGAATTTTGTCCTTTGTAAACCTGCACATTTTATCATTTGCATTCTAACAATTCTCAGTCATGGCAAAGCTGGAAAACATTAAAAATCTATTTTAAGGTGATTACTGAGAGAGCATAGAAAGTGACTGTCATGGGTTAATTCTGGAATATTCCTCAGAAGAATCATGTGTTTGAAATTGATTGAGTAATGAGGGAACTATTCTTATCAGTGTATTTATACACACATGGATACTCATGCTATGAGGCAGAGCTTGGCTAGAGGTGGTTATCTAGGGTGATGAGTTAGAAGGGTATGTGTGCCTTCGCACATTGCCCCAGACTCTGTTTCCTAGAAGCTAAGATATAAGCTGAAGGAACTCCTAGGTCTCTTGTTGTACTTCGAGTACAACAAAAGGAAAACATAGATAAGAGAGAAGAACTGGGTTCAGGTGGAATCTTGTTCTCTTGATGAGCAAAGGACCTAAGCAACATCACTAGGCACATTTGTTTATACCTTTGCAAAGTTGGTATCATGAGACTTAAGATTTCCTAGTGAATAATAACCCAAATTATCCAGGTTGGATTCACTTCTCAAGATTATGGTAGTTGAACCACTTTAGGTTGTGTGGTCCTGTACTGCTTTCATATATACAAAAAATTTCCAGCTTCAGGTGCTCCCAGTGTCTCTCCATTTACTGTGTGTTTTCTTTAAATGATGGGTGTTTAATTTGTGTTAGAGAAGCTTCATTTGCAGAACTGTGTAGAAGACTTTTTTACTACTGATGCCAGTTCAAAGACTTTCATTACCTGTATAAAGCAATTTATCCCTCTATAGTCTAATAATCTATAATAGTAGTGAGTTACCAGTACCACGAGCAATTATCAGAAGTTGTTAGTGAATATGTTTTTTACATCTACATTATTGAAGCATTGTTTTCCATTTCTTGCATTTATTCTTTTCTGCTGGATAGTTAAGACCAAGATATGGTAAGACCTATATAATGAAAACTTAACTTTTTGCTCTCTGTCAAGGTCGGTTAAAACTCCTCAGGTTTTCTCTGAGAGGAAATAAATATATTTAGTCATCTGAAAGAAGCATGACCATGGCTTGATCAAGCTGACTTCTGTGAAATCTTGAGAGACTATTTCTGAAAGTGACTGTATTTAGGCACACTGTATAATATTGAATCATCCTCTGTGGCCACTTAGTATTCTTGATCATGAAATAAAGGATTCAGTTGAGTTACAGGATGTCACATTAGAGATTTTCTTACGTCCTGAATCCTCACTGACCATGGAGGGTTAAGGCTGAAATATTGACTATCCTCTAAGCACACTGATCTATAGTTTTCAGACTCCAACTGTCAGTTGTGAAAGATCCAAAAGAGAAGTTTAATGACATTATCATGTAATGGAAACATTAATCTTACATTACTATATTATTTGAATATCAAACACCTTAGAATGTAAAACAGAGCCATTATTTTGCAACAACCAGGGGTATCCGAATACTTAAAGTCTTATAACATGTTAACAAACAATAGGTATATATTTTTATTTTTTGTCTTTTTGAGACAGGGTCTTGCTATGCAGTTCAGGCTGGCCTTGAGCTGACCTTTGTAGCCCAGGCTGGTCTTGAACTCATACCGATCCTCTTGTCTCAGCCTCCCAAGTACTGGGATTATAGGCGTGAGCCACCACACCTGGATTTTTTTTTTTTTTTAACAACAGGTACATATTTACATGGAAATCTAGAAATCAACATTCCACCTCCGCAATCCTACTAGGAAGGAACCGCAAGACTAGCACCACTCCACCTCAGTGGGTCTACTGGGTAGGAGGTACAGGACAGACAGCCAGTGGGTGCCGGAAGGCCCATTCCACCTTAGTAGATCCACAGGGAAGGAGCTACAGAATATGCAAACAGAAAGGAGCAGGGGTCCCACTGGACAGGGCTCAGCTCAAAGAAGCCAAACAAAACAACCAGAGCAAAGCCAGGTCCAGACATTAGAGCCTAAGTTCAGTACATCTAAACTCCTTGAGCTGAGGCATAGTGCTGGGCGCAGACAAGCCCAGACCAAGGTCCCAATGTGCAGGAACATCTTCACATTAAAAAAGGGTGGCAGATGGTAGGTGGAGTGAACTAGTTTGGAAGATTCCAGCTGCATGAAGTGGAGGTGCCCAGACAGAATTCCGGGGAAATAATTTAAATAAAGATTCCCAATTTACAAACTGCTTTGTTATATAGCTACAATGTTTGCACCTATGATCTAAAGTACAGACTTATTAGTTACTTAAGTTTGTCACCTAAATTTCACTAGCTCTTATTAGCACTACTAATTATCCTTTAATGGGATATATATATATATATATATATATATATATATATATATATATATATATATCACCAGATTTTGTAAAAAGAGATGTCTGAATCTGAAAGAAAATTCTTATCACAATAAGCAATCCTTTTTTCACATTTTGAAAAAACTGAACTTGTGGGTGGTATCATGAATACATTTAATACATCATGAGATTAACCACAATGGATTGTCATACACATGTGATTTCGCTTTTTATCAAGTACAACCCTTCTGAGAAAAACTTAATGTAATTTCTTTCTGAAAATCTTTATATTTTCAAACAGCTAAATTATTGAGGATATCTCCCTATGGACTGCAGAGATTATTAGGGACTCTTTTTTGTTTGTTTGTTTGTTTGTTTTTGTTTGGTCTTTTTCAGAGAAAGTCTGGCTATGCAGTCCAGGCTGGCCTTGAGATCACTTTTGTAGTGCAGGCTGGTTTCAAACACTCACTGATTCTCCTGCCTCAGCCTCCCAAGTGCTGGGATTATAGGCATCTGCCACCACGACTGGCTAGGGGCTCCTTAATAATTAACAAATTTTTGCCACTCCTCTGTTGACTCCATACAGTCCTGTTCAATAAATTCCCCCCACTCTAAGGAACTTTTTATTTAAATTTAAGAACTATTTTGACAATTTACAAGTAAATTAATTTTTATATCTCAGGAGAAAACAGCTTTCTAAGAGTATAACATAAATTGTGTTATGAACAAATGATAAAAGAAAAATTGTATAAAGCCCATATTAGCTTTTTGTTGTTTTACCTGATTGAATTATCTTTTTGTTCTTGTAAAATTATCTTTTATAAAATTTTAAAACTTCAATAGTGTATACTGAAAAGAGAAGCAGCAGGGATTAATTTCCATTTTTATTTTTGTTATTGAAGATAACAAGTTGTGTTCTGTATTTGTACGAGAAAGCTAGCATACAACCTCCTTTAACCTCATATGATCCATCTGTGAAAGTAAGCATATTAATTTAACTTATTTGGAAGATAGTGACAGTCAACAACACCAGAGAAATTAGTTACAAATCTGGATGGAGCCTATTAATATTACCACATAAAGTTTGAAAATTATTTTGGGATGATCTGAACAGATTAGGTTGTAACATATCTTTGCTGGATAAGGTAACCCAAATGTGAAGCTATCATAGCTTGTGTCACTTCGGATGCACCAACAGGCCTTCCTCTCTTTAAATGGGTATAAATATCAAGTAACTACTTAAACTCACTGCTTTTACATTTGTTTGTAAAATATCAATGTTTGTTTGTTTATTTATTTATTTATTTATTTATTTATTTATTTATTTATTTATTTATTTATTTATTTGCCATAATGGGGATTGAGCTTGCCAGGCAAGTGCTTATTCTACTGAGCTATCTTCCCAACAGTTAATACTTTTTATACCAAATAATGTAGGAGTGTAAGACATGTAATCAACATTACTAGAAATCAAGAGAACTTTAAGTAAACTTTTAAAATATTCCCATTATTATGAATCTTAGAAATACTATTTTTTAGCTAAAGACAAAATTTTTATTTTTAGGATGGAAATAGCCTTTTAAATTAATCACCTTAAAGGGAAATACAAAGGCTTTTCTTTTAGGGTTCAGTTGTAATGGAGACAAAGAACCGCTCTGTTTCCTTCTTTTCTCAGAGGCTCTATTTCTGATAGAACGGTCCTGTGCATCCCTCCAGGTAAGCAGTTCAGGGTCCTTGTTACTGCGGATTTGTATGTGCCATATCTGTAGGTCACACACACACACACACACACACACACACACACACACACGTGTTTGAAAATAACTTTAAAACACTTTTTCTCGTTAACTACTTTCTATTTTTAACTAAATATATCCCTTTTCATTTATACTATAAATATTTGTCAAAGAAAGAATGGCCTGTTGAGAGGTTGAGTCTGGTATCACTTAAGCAATGTTTTGAGTAGATTGAAGTATAACCTCATTTTTTCCTATATATTGAGAATGAATGACGTCAGACAAAACCTGCAAAGCTCTTTGTATCAGGACTCTACCTCTGGTTGTTACTTTTATTTAGTTGTTTCAGGGACGGGTTAACTGCTAGCGCTGACTATGGGCTCCCTCACGCAGCATACCCTTCCCAAGCTTCACAGAGCTATCACCATGTAGCCATAATCACTGTGTACAGCCCCTGGGAAGGTTGACTGCCTTTCTGGCTGTGACCACTGGTTATTTTGGGTTTTAATTTTTTCACCCAAAGATTTAAGTCAAGGCACTATTTTCAGTTGAACAAATCTTTGATGCTAGAAATCACACATAGCCAGTGCCAAGGACATGGTGCACTATGGTCATGATCTTGTATTTACCCCCAGGTGTACAAGACTGTAGTTGGTGGTTACTGCAGCTGGGTCACGGATTTGCAGGTGGCTGCGAAACACAACTGAGCATCCCCCTCGCCAGAGGCAAAACCACACGGCTTGTTACAAGGCTGCTCAAAATTTAAAAGAATTGTTTCCTTTTTCACCTGACTGAGCCATGTTGCAGGGTTTGAGTTCTATTTGTGACACCTTTGCTTCACAATTCTTTTTTTTTTTTTTTTTGTCTTTTTGAGACAGGGTCTCGCTATGCAGTTGAGGCTGGCCTTGAGCTCACTGTTGTAGCCCAGGCTGGTCTCGAACTCGCACCAATCCTCCTGCCTCAGCCTCCCGAGTGCTGGGATTACAGGCGTGAGCCACCACGCCCGGCTCACAATTCTTGTTCCATTCAGAATTTCATTTTAAAACAGTGCCACATGCTAAGTCTTTTGTAGTGATATTAGTTAGTAATGTAATGTAGAAATCCTCCCGAAAAAAGAAAAAAAAATTTACATGCATATATGAGCATGTATGGTTCTTGAGACTCTGTTTGTCCCATTTTTAATTTTTTTTTATTTTTTGTCTTTTTGAGACAGGGTCTTGTTGTACAGTTCAGGCTGACCTTGAGCTCACTCTTGTAGCCTAGTCTGGTCTCGAACTCCCACCAATCCTCCTGCCTCAGCCTCCCGAGTGCTGGGATTACAGGTGTGCGCCACCAGGCCCAGCTTGTCCCATTTTTTTTTCATGATTTAATATTTTTATTGCTTAAATTTAACAATGGTTATATTACATATTTTCATCATCAGATCAGTTTAGATTAATAGATATAGGTATATATGACTGATTAAACAATTAAACATTAACACTTTCAATAAACATTACTTTGTTTTTTTCTTTCCCTTCCTCTTTCTTTTTTGAAAAGTTGACACGTTGCATATTGTCCTCACAATAGTTCTACAGAGCACAGTGTGTGGGCATGACCCACCTCCCTATTGATGTTGCTAAGAAGAAAAAAAAGAAAAGAAAAGGAAAGAAAAAAAATGAAGAAAGGAAAAGAAAATTCTTCTCTTTGGACTAAGAGGAAGCAGATGCATACACAGTAAATGTTCTGCAATTGCAGTGGGCCACCAGTGAAGCTTGTGATGTTGGAGGCTATTCAATCTAAGCCTCCTAAAGCTCATCGCACCAATCTAGCTCTGCGTTTCATGCATTGTAATTAAGCATTTTTTTTTTTTTTTTTTTTTTTTTTTTT
>PVJA010039843.1:0-18900 GCA_004027025.1 Myocastor coypus | reverse complement strand
CAAGGCCAGCCTGAACTGCGCAGTGAGACCCTGTCTCAAAAAGACAAAAAAAAAAAAAAGTCAAATTCACCTATGTTACCACAACTGGTAGAATTTTGTCCTTTTTAAATTATAAACACGGAGTCGGGCGCGGTGGCTCACGCCTGTAATCCCAGCACTCGGGAGGCTGAGGCAGGAGGATTGGTGCGAGTTCGAGACCAGCCTGGGCTACAAAAGTGAGCTCAAGGCCAGCCTCAACTGCATAGCGAGACCCTGCCTCAAAAAGACAAAATAAATAAATAAATAAATAAATACATACATACATACATACATACATACATTAATTAATTAATTAATTAATTATAAACACGGCATTGCATAAATCTGTTTCAGCGGCTGGGGAGATAGCTCCAAAGCACAAGTGCCTGCCTGGCAAGTACAAAGTTGTGAGTTTCAACCCCGGTCCCGCAAAAAAAAAAAAAAAAAAAAACAGTCTGTTTGAGTATCAATGGATTTCCTTGGAATACATGCAGCAGTGGTACTGTTAATAATTTCATAATTTGATTTTTAATTATCTGCCAAAATTTCCATCCTGTTTTCACAATGGCTTGTACTAATTCACATTCTCATCAACAGTATGAGTTCTCCTTTCTTCCAATTCTCACCTTCAAAAAAAAAAACCTTGATACCAACCACTGCAGTAGGTATGAAGTGGTATCTTTTGTGATTTTGATTTGCATTCCACCCATGACTCAGGAAACTCAGCCTTTTTCCATACACTGATCTCTTAGTCTTTTGTGTACCTTCTTTCGTAAAATTTCTGTGTGAGTCATTTTCCAATTGTTGAATTGGGTTATTTTCTGAATTCTTTATACTTCATTTTGGATATTTGCACCTTATCACATACGTGGCTTACAAATATATGCTTCCATTATACACTATCCTTTTACTTTGCTGTTTCCTCTGGAGTATAATAACCTATTAGTTTGATGTGAATTTTACTTATATTCAGTAAAAAGAATTTGCCTAGTCTTTGCCTTTGTTGCCTGTGTTTCCCAGGCTTTTTTTTTTTTTTTTGGTCTTTTTGAGACAGGGTCTCAGGCTGGCCTTCAGCTCACTTTGGTAGCCCAGGCTGGTCTCGAACTCACACCAATCCTCCCGGCTCCCAGGCATATTTTAAAAAAGAATTGTCTAGATCAATATAATAAGCTGAGCCAGGCGTGGTAGCGCATGCCTGTAACCCCAGCACTTGGGAGACTGAGGCAGGAGGATTGGTGAGTGTTCAAGACCAGCCTGGGCTACAAAACTGAGCTCAAGGCCAGCCTGAACTATACAGTGAGTGAGACCCTGTCTCAAAAAGACAAAAAAAAAAAAAAAATCATATATATATAAGCTGTTCTTTTCATCTACTACTCTGCCAATTCAGATCTTATATTTAAAGCTTTCCACACATTTAAGATCATCACTTTTGTATATATAGTGTGAGATAAAGATCCAATTATAAGATATGGATATAGTGCTTAGAGAAGATAACTGACAGGACTTCAAACATCTTAAGTTCAGTAAAATGTTTTTCATGCTGTAACAAATAATCCATTGTGGGGCATGTTCTGTGTGAGCTTGAGAACATGTATTCTGTTGCTGGTTAACATGTTCTGTATTTGTCTGCTAGGACTGTTTCATCTAAAATGTACAACTCTAATTTTTTTATTTTTATTTTCTGTCTAGATCATCTATCCTCTCTGTTGAAAGTAATACATAAAACTTCTCTACTCTTACTGTACTACAGCCTAAGCTCAATGAAGAAGACATGTGTAAAGCTAAGACTACGCTAAAACTTAGTACTGCAGCACCAAAGAACAAAGGAAAGGTTCTTGAAGGATCTTTAAAAATGTCAGTGCTACAGTGAACCAGAAATAAGAGAGTGAAAGAAGTGTGCAACTTATTAAGAGAATGTGTGAGAGATCTGAATAGGTCAAATCAATCACATTTCTTAAGGAAAAGAGTGACCTAAACCGAGGCCTTAACTCTTCAATCTTGTTTTCTTTTCTTCTTTTTATTTTTTATTTTTTTTTGCTTTTTGAGACAGGGTCTCACTATGCAGTTGAGGCTGGCCTTAAGCTCACTTTTGTAGCCCAGGCTGGTCTCGAACTCACATCGATCCTCCTGCCTCAGCCTCCCAAGTGCTGGGATTACAGGCGTGCGCCACCACGCCCGGCTTCTTCTTCTTTTTAAAGTTACTGATGTAGGGCCCGGCAGGATGGCTCAGTGGTCTAACGCGCCTGCTTAGGAAAGCTTGGGCGGCTGCAGGGACCGCAGTTCGATTCCCGGCACCACATGCTGCGCCAGCCCTGCCCTCAGGGCAGGCTGAGCCGGCCATACAAATAAATAAACAAACAAAAGTTCTGAAACAAGAAAAAAAAATAAAATTAAATAAATAAAATTTTAAAAAATATAAAGTTACTGATGCAGAAGCTGCAGCAAGTTACCCAGAAGACATAGGATAATTGAGAAGGGGGCTAGACTTTAATGTGAGCAAAATAGCCTCATACTGGAAAAAGATGTCATCTAGCATCTTCAAAGCTATAAAACACAAGTCAATGTCTGGCTTAAAAGCTTCAAAGGGTAGTCTGACCCTGCTAGTAAGGGCCAATGTACTTGGTGACTTTAATTTGAAGTCAATTCTCATTTGCCATTCTGAAAATACTGATTCCTAAGAAACAATAAATCTACTCATCACTGCTCTATAAATGTAATAATATTTAATTTTTTTCCCCCTGTACCAGGGATCAAACTCAGGACTTTGCACTTGCCAGGCAGGCACTTATGCCATTGAGCTATATCCCCGGCCCCTATAAATGTAGTAATAAAGACTGAATGATAGTATATTTATTTACAACATGGTTTATCAAATATTTTAAACATGCTTGTCAGACCTACTATCCAGAAAAACAAATTCACAGTATGACTTGTTGACAATATAATAATGAACCTGGTCACCCAAGAGATCTGGTAGAAATACAGATTAATGATGTTTGTGTGCTTGTCATCACAATATCCACTGCAGTCCACGCATCGAGGAGCAATTTTGACTTTCAGGTTTATTATTTAAGAATCACATTTCATAATCCTACAGCCGCTCTAGACAATAATTCCCTTATACATCAAGCAAAGTAAGCTGCAAACTTTCTGGAAATGTACCATGTTACCTATCATTAATAATATCTGTGATACATAGGAGGATGTCAAAATATCAATGAGTTTGGATAAAGTTGATTCTGACCCTAATAGCTGATTTACTTATTACTATTGCACTTCAATCCACTTTAAGATAAAAATCAGGCCAGGCGTGGTGGCTCACGCCTGTAATCCCAGCACTCGGGAGGCTGAGGCAGGAGGATTGGTGCGAGTTCGAGACCAGCCTGGGCTACAAAAGTGAGCTCAAGGCCAGCCTCAACTGCATAGTGAGACCCTGTCTCAAAAAGACAAAAAAAAAAAAAAAAAAACCTCAAATTCTTCCTGGGGACTGCCCAGTCTGTGGGCTGCAATGTGGACTGCCGGCACCCTCCTGACATCATAGATGACATCAACAATGGTGTTGTGGAGTGCCCAGTTAGCTAAGGAGCCTAAGAAGATACCATCAATAAAAAGATCTGACAAAAAAAAAAAAAAAAGACACATTTATTCATTCTTATATCTTATATGCTTCTACAAAGTTTAAGATTTTTTTCCATAAGCCTTACCTTTTTCTCCCAATGTGTATTCCTAAATATAAGCATTAATAGTGGGGTTTACTACTAATTATAAGTGCTAGTACCATGTAAAGAAAGAAACTATCTTAGGCAAGGTGGCACATGCCTGGTATCCTAGCTACTTGAAAGGTTGGGGCAGGAGAATTAAAAGTTCAAGGCCAACTTGGGTAACACAACAAAACTGTTCCGCAATGAAATGGGGGCAGAAGGCACTGGGGATTGTAAGTCAGTGGCAGAATGCTTGATTTGATTTACAAGTATGTTCCCCTGGGATTAATTCCAGTAATACCAAAAAAATAAAAAAAAATTTTAAAAAGGTACATTTTGATAGCTCATTATCCTTTTTTCACTAGTATAGTGTCGTAAGTCACCTTTTAAATGGATGTTTAGGCCATGTGTGTGTATTTATATGTGCATGGACAGAGAAATCTTTCTGGACTGTAGTAGAGAATACTAAGGCTTTACTATTGAGTATACTATTTTTCTTCAGATTAAATACTATCAATTTAAAGGTATTTCATTTCTACTATGTTACCTACCTTCTTTTAAGTTGGGAGTGAAATAAGATCATAAAGTTTTTCATATTTACTTTGCTGTATTCCTCACAATCTTAACAGCCCCTACATGATGTGTTCTTTTTCAGTATAATGTTGTTAAACAGAATAGCTAATTTTGGATCTAGTTTTTTTTTTTTTTTTTTTGTCTTTTTGAGACAGGGTCTCACTATGCAGTTGAGGCTGGTCCTGCGCTCACTTTTGTAGCCCAGGCTGGTCTCGAACTCGCACCAATCCTCCTGGCTCAGCCTCCCAAGTGCTGGGATTACAGGCGTGAGCCACCATGCCCGGCTGGATCTAGTTATTTATCTATGACAAATTATGTATGTCTGTATAATGTTGGCCAAGTTCTGCTGCCATAAAATTAATCAGATAATTTTCCAAAAATTACTTGTGACTCCTTATTCTTTTAACTCCTTCAGGTTTGCTATATATTCTTTAGGAAGAAAAAATGGACTTTGACCCTTTAGATTCAGATGGCAAAAAGGACTAGTTCAAGTCATAGTTCTGAAATTTTTTTTAAAAGAATTTTTTATCTTTTTTTTTTTTTTCTTGTTTCAGAACTTTTGTTTATTTATTTTTACGGCCAGTTCAGCCTACCCTGAGGACAGGGCTGGTGCAGTGTGTGGTGCTGGGAATCAAACTGTGGTCCCTGCAGCTGCCTAAGCTTTCCTAAGCAGGTGCTTTAGATCACTGAGCCATCCTGCCGGGCCCGAGAATTTTTTTTTTCTTTTTTTTTTAAGAGAAGTGTCTATAGGGTATTCA
The DNA here is from genome assembly GCA_004027025.1 of Myocastor coypus. Lineage (NCBI taxonomy): Eukaryota > Metazoa > Chordata > Mammalia > Rodentia > Myocastoridae > Myocastor > Myocastor coypus. The sequence continues at coordinate 13,850 of PVJA010039843.1, read as the reverse complement.
GGGTCTCACTACTCGATCGGACTCATAGTGATTCACCTGTCCACAGCCTTCCAAGAGCTGGGATTATAGGTGTGTGTCACCGTGCTCAGTCTCAACTGCTGTCTCAGCGTGTCCCAGGGGTGGGGTTGGCACGGCAGGCCTGCGGATTGAACCCCTGGCCCCTGTATTTTTTTTTTTTAAATATATAAGTGAAAGGTGAACTGTGTTTTCTTAACATGCTAACGGCTAACATTAAAAATAGCCCAGGGCCCAGCAGGATGGCTCAGTGGTCTAAAGCACCTGCTTAAGAAAGCTTAGGAGGCTGCAGGGACCGAGGTTCGATCCCCGGCACCACATGCTGTGCAAGCCCTGCCCTCAGGGCAGGCTGAGCTGGCCATAAAAGTAAATAAATAAACAAACAAAAGTTCTGAAACAAGGAATAAATAAATAAATAATTCTAAAAAAAAAAGAAAATAGCCCAGTTTTAGGGCTGGGTATATAGCTCAGTGGCATAAGCACCTGGTAAAAGCACAAGGTCCTGAATTCAATCCCCGACACCACACACACACACACACACACACACACACACACACACACAAAGTCACAAAAATAATGAGGTCTTAAACACATGCTTAAATCTTTATTTTTAGTCTCTCTGTTTTTGAAAACTTTCAAATTTATGGCCATGCATCTTCTGTTTCCAGGCTATACTGGTTAGTGAATGCTTTGAAGAAACCCTACTTGACTTGTCCATTCACATACATTCTGGTTTCTAATTACTGACCTACCATCACTTGTTTACCAGTTACCTAGGTCACAAATAATATGAATATATAAGAACTATATTTTTGGGCAGAAGGTGGTACTGGGAATTAAACTCAGTATTGCTCTGCCACTGAGTTATATCCCCAGCCCAATATGAATATATGGACTGGATAAAATTTCACTTTCTTAGATGATGACAAAGCTAGTAACTATTAATTCCATATTTAAACTCCATCAATATAATTTCCAATTCCCCTTAATCCATATCATACAAAACTATGTTCTCTATTAACAAGTTACTATGGAATACACTTCAGTCCTTTATTTCCACCCTTTCATTTAGAGTCCTCTTAGAGAAACTTAAGGTCTGAGCAGATGGATCACATTTAATAAACAGAGATCATCTGCATTTTAAAAAGCGTGAAACCCATAATTATGGCAAGGCATTTCAAACCAAACCGAGGTATAAAAGTCACTTCAAAGAAAAATTTCCTTATACTAGCTAAAGTGAATTTTCCTATTTTTGCCTAAAAATAAATCTTGTGATACTATTTAATAAAAGGTTAACGAGTGACTGCTGATGCTCTGAACTTTACCCCAAAATGGAATCGATTATTTTACTGAACAAAGTATTTGCCCAATGAAGATAGTCTTTTTTCTTGTGGGACCAGGGTTCGAACTCACGACCTTGCACTTGCCCAGCAGGCACTTGTGCCTCGGAGCTATCTCCCCAGCCCCTAGATAGTCATTTTTTAAATTAAGTTTATTGGTATATTTAGGAATATAATCATCACCTTTGCCACAGGGAATCTTTAATCTCACTCTCTTACCCTTTCCTCTCTTTTCCCCTCCTGATTTACAAAAGGATGGCCATTTCCTGAAATCAGACATAAAGACTAACTTTAACCCATTTCAGATCCAATTATTTGAACACAATTATTGCTGGGGATACTAAATAGACAAAACCACACTTTCTAAAATAAATATATTAGTAATCTCCTTGAACAGAAAATTGGGGACACCACTGAGTTATAGGATGTTACAGCATAGGTTCTGTTCTGTCCTGAGTCCTCACTGACCTTGAAGAGCTAGGGCCAAAATATTGGCTATCCTTGTAGCACTTCTTTTTTTTCTAATTTTTGGTCTGTAAACTTATATTCCTAGCCTTCCAGAAGAAAAGCTGAGTGATACTATCACTCTAAAACATGAGTGCTTGAATAAATTGTTTTAAAATTTAAAAAATAAAAATAAAATAAATATACTCATTTCTACTGAAATTACCAATTTAGCAACAGGAGATAAATGACTAGTAAAAATACACTCAACAGGACCATTTTCTACTTTGGTGGGGAGAATAAAGGAAAGAACTGGTGGCCCACTGCAACTGCAGAACATTTGACTGTATGCACTGCTTCCTCTTAGTCCAGAGAGAAGAATTTTCTTTTCCTTTCCTTTCCTTTTCTTTTTTTTTCTTCTTAGCAATATCAACAGGGTGGTGGGTCATGCCCACACACTGTGCTCTGTAGAACTATTGCGAGGACAATATGCAATGTGTCAACTTTTAAAATAAGAAAGGGGAGGGCCTGGTGGGATGGTTCAGTGATCTAAAGGCCCTGCTTGGGAAAGCTTAGGCGGCTGTAGGGACCGCGGTTAGATCCCTGGCACCACATGCTGTGTCAGCCCTGTCCTCGGGGCGGGCTGAGCCAGCCATAAAAAACGAGTGAATAAACAAACAAAGGTTCTGAAACAAGAAAAAATAAATAAATAAAATAAAAATTCTAAAAAAAAAAATAAATAAAATAAGAAAGGGGAAAAAAAGAAAAAAAATAGTAATGTTGATTGAATGTGTGAATGTTTAATTGTTTGATTAATCTTATATACCTATATGTATTAATCTAAACTGATCTGATGAAAATATGTAATATAACCATTGTTAAATTTATACAATAAAAATATTAAATTTAAAAAATAAAGGAAAGTAAGCATATCATTTTGAGGCGAAAGAAACAATGCTTTTGTGTATATTACAGTTTTCTAAAGTATAAAGGAATTTTTGAGACAATGAACAAGTTCAGTATTGAAATCTTTGGGAAAACAGTAGAAAAGTCCATACAAAACTGCATTTATTTGTACTGTCTAGAAGAAAATTTCAGAACCATGAAATTGTGACAACTGGTAGTATATTCACTGGAGCTCGTTAATTAATTTCTTTTTTTTTTTTTTTTTTTTTGTCTTTTTGAGACATGGTCTCGCTATGCAGTTCAGGCTGGCCTTGAGCTCACTTTTGTAGCCCAGGCTGATCTCAAACTTGAAGCAATCCTCCTGCCTCAGCCTCCCGAGTGCGGGGATTACAGGCTTGCGCCACCACACCTGGCTCATTAATTAATTTCTAACTTATAAATAGAAAAGTCCCCAAACCAAAAAAAAAAAAAAAAATATGCAAAATGAGGAAATTGATACAATACAGGTTTTGGGTATCATACAAAATCTGAGTTCATAGCAAAGGAACAAGACTAGAAACAAAAAGGCCAAAAACAACAATAAAAAGAGTATTTTATAAATATTTACCAAACTCAACTATTTAACAAAGTCTTTCCTAAAAATTGACTATTGCATGCTGCTGTTTGCAACATATACAAAATAAAACAAAGGCCAAGAACATAGACATTACTATACTGTACTATTAGTGTTATTAAATTATCTATGTAATGGGACCCGGCAGGATGGCTCAGTGGTCTAAAGTGCCTGCAAGCACCTGCAGGCGGCTGCAGGGACCGTGGTTCGATCCCTGGCACCACATGCTGCGCCAGCCCTGCCCTCAGGGCAGGCTGAGCCAGCCATAAAAATAAACAAACAAAAGTTCTGAAACAAGAAAAAAAAAATTATCTATGTGAGATCATTAGGTAGTAAACTGGAATAAATTAAAGCAACCACTATGACAAAATAATATGCAGATAAAGGAGATAAAATGAAAAGTATAAAAACTAATCCAAAAATGTGAACAAACACAAAATAGGAGCTGGGTGTGGTAGCATACATACACTTATAACCCCAGCACTTGGGAAGCTGAGGCAGGAGGATTAGTGTTAGTTCCAGACCAGCCTGGGATACAAAAGTGAGCTCAAGGCCAGCCTGAACTGTATCGTGAGACCCTGTCTGAAAAAGACCAGAAGAAAAAAGAAAAAAAAAAAAAAAAAAAAAAAAAAAAAAAAAAAAAAAAAAAAAAAAAAAAAAAAAAAAAAAGATGAGAATATGAAAACAACAGATGAGGTAAACAGAATGAGTAGCAAGATGGAAAACTTCAATTTAATTTGAACATCAGACATTCACTGTTAATATACATGGCAGACACTGTCACATTAGACTGTGTTGCCATGAAGACCTAGTAGCCACTGTGTTGTTACTCCTCCACGTTGCTCTCTTTCTCTTTGCTGCTGCCATGAAAGGATGCACTCTGCCCCATGCCACTTTGCCTTGGAGCCAGCTGAGTATGGACTGAAACCTCCAGTAACTGACCTCCAGGACAAACTGGTTATGCTGGTTCCCTGGGGGCTATCTAGGTCCCCAAGCTGGCTACCATGGGCCCAACAGTGCTTATCCAGGTCCCTACCTTGGGCCACCAATACCACCAAGGCAGCTGGGCAGGTGTCTGCCAACCCACGTTTCCCGGACAGAGTCAGAGGATACGGACCTACAGGGGCATTGTGGAAGCCAGCCCCACCAGCACTGAACTACCCACCTGGACTGGAATACATAACTCAGATCAGATTCTGGTGCACCAGCACACTGAACTTCTGGAAGGTATGCACTCATTAGATTAGTCTTGTTTCTAGAAAAAGAAGTTTATTGAAACGAAGGCCTTATCAGTTGCCACAGTGTAACTCCGTAGCTCACCTGGGATAGTTAACCAGGTTACTTTAAAATGTCTGTCTTCATAAGAACAAAAATGTAAACCTTATCAACAATTTACTTTTGAAAATTAAGAATCAAATGTTAAAGTACTTTACTGCACACCTCTTTTCATGATAGTGACATTAGGTTAGAAGGAAGGCAATCAACACTTACTTTTGCTTTCCTCCCTGTCTCCAGATCAAGTCATTCTATCATTGTGGACTTGTCATCTGACATCACCTTGGAAATGACACAGAACTGCATACAGACATTTAGCCACCTTAGTCAATTTCCAATATGGCTGAGCTCTCTACATTTGCATGTAATGTGCTAGAACGTTAAACCATTTGTGCTCAGTTTCTCCTAGGTCTTCAGGTGAGTCCTGAAGTCAGCTGAGTCCTCTGTCAGATGCAGAGGCCCTGCAGTCCTACAGGATGCTCACCAGCCAACTGGAGCCCTCTTTCCTACAAGTGCAGCCCTGCTCCTCTGAGCAAGCCTAGGGGAACCGAATGTCTCCCTGGGGTCAGTGTTTATTAGGTGCAAGAGCAGATTTAGGAGATCAGTAGATGCTTCAGGACACTGCCACAGAGTGAGACCTAGAAGGACCTAGCAATGATAATGTCTTCTTTCATGTAAGTACACACTGTAAACTGCTGGTTTGTAGACTACTTGTTAAATCCATCTTTTATTTGCAAAAATCCTTTTCTCTGCTATAAATAAGAACATGAACTATATAAGAGAAGAAACAGAATTTTATTAAATTATACAATTGTCTCCTTTAATTTAAACAACTTATAATATGGAATTGTTAGATATAGGGATTGAATCCCTGACCCCTGTGTATGCTTGCAGGTGCTTTAATCCACTGAGCTATTTGGCCAGCCCTAAACACACTTTTATTTTATATTTATTTAGTCTTTTTGAGGCAAGTCTCACTATGCAGTTCAGGCTGGTTTTGAGCTCACTTTTGTAGTCCAGGCGGGTCTTGAACTTGCACCAGTCCTCCTGCCTCAGCCTCCCAAGTGCTGGGATTACAGGTCTGCACCACCATGCCCAGCTTAAACACACTTTTAAATAACACATAAACCTAACAACATCTTAAAGGGCAATAAAAAAGAACATTCATTGGAATGAAAATAAAAATACAATACATCAAAAAATGTGTGAATTCTGTCATGCGGGCCTCGCCCCCAGATGTACTGAGACATGGTGGCACGCGCCTGTAATTCCAGCTCTTGGGAGGCTGTAAACAGGCGGATTGCTACATGTGTGCAATATAGTAGTGAGACCCTGAACACCTTGGATGCCCTCCCCTAAAATAAAATAATAATAATAACAAATAAAAATTGTGAATTAGAGATAGACTGGCATTATTGATTAATGGATACTTAGGGCTAAGGATATATAGCTCAGGGGCACAGTGCCTGCCTGGCAAGTCAAAGTCCTGAGTTCAATTCCCAGTATGCAAAACAAAAAAAAAAGTGTATCTAATATCGGATGCAAAAATCAACACATGATTAAGCACACATTTAAATGAAAGAACTTAGAAGTATAAAATGTTGTACCAGCTAAAATAGCTCAGCAGATTAAAGCACTTGCTTAAGGCAGACTCAGGGATTGGTGCCATGCTGCCCCTGCCCCAGGGGCATGCTGAGCCAGTGATGGAGACTAGGCATGGTGGCGTGCACCTATAATCCCTCTGCTTGGAAGACTGAAAATAGGAGGATCACTATGAGTCCAATTTGTTAGTGAAATCCTATAGATCCTGTAGTAAATATATTTTTTTAAAAAGACAAAGTATAAAATGTTTAGAAGAGGGGCTGGGGAGATAGCTCCGAGGCACAAGTGCCTGCTGGGCAAGTGCAAGGTCGTGAGTTTGAACCCTGGTCCCACAAAAACAAAACAAAAAAAAAATGTTTAGAAGATAAATTATCCTTGGATGCAGCAATGTTTTTTATATAAAATATCAAAAACCATCACCCTTCAAGTAATTTTTTTTTTTGTATTTTTTAGGGAAGGGTCTACACAGTTATCAGTGTCTCATAGTGATTCTCCTGTTTACAGCCTCCTAAGAACTGGGATTACAGGCATGTGTCACAACACAGTTTCAATTATCTCAGGTCTCCCCAGGGGTGGGGTCTGCACAGCAGATTACCTTAGGGATCACCCCAGCCCCTGTGTCTGCTTGTAGGTACTTTAATCCGCTGAGCTATTTGGCTGGCCCTTTAAAATACAATTTGATAAATTTTATAAAAAGTGTTTTCAAAAGAAAATGAAAAGACAAGCAAAGGCTGAAAGAATTATTTTCAAATCACATATCTGATAATACTTAGAACAAAATACCTAAAAACTGAATAAAGAAAAATCTCAATTATAACCTACAGTAATGTTTAAATTTCACAAATGGTTTCAACAGATCCTTTCCCCAAGCAGTCACAGGAATTACAAATAAGTATATGATAACTAGTCAGTGTCATTAATCAGCAAGGAGAAGCATATTTTTACCAAACTCTATCACTACACACAAACTTGAATCGCTAAAACTAAAAAGACTGACCATGGTTGAACATTGTTGATAATGTGCAACTGAAACTTTCATATGTAATTAACAAAAAATGTAAAATCTTACAATCATTCTGGCAAAGCTTAGCAATTTCTTAAATAGTTAAATACACATCTGTAATATTATACACTCATCTTACTCCTGGGGAAGTATAAAGTTACAAAAACATTCTGTATAAACATTCATAATAGTTTTATTCGTAATCACCAAAAACTAGAAATAACACAGCTATCAAAGAATTGAATGATTAAATTGTGGTAGACTCATAAAACAGTATTACTCAAAAAAAAAAAACTACCAATTTTATTACTTGCAACATGAATGAATTTCATTACTTCATTTAATGAAAGAAAACAGATAAAAGAACATATATCAGTATGATTTCATTTACACAGAAGTCTACAAAATACAAACTAATTTATTATTAAAAGAAACAAAACTAAAAAGCCATGATTGAATGCAGATAAGGAAAGGATTATTACAGGGCAATGTATTGCTAAAGGTTTCAGATGTTCTTTATCTTAATTGCAGCAAGTTTCACAAATTCATGCACATAGGGCCAGCCAAACAGCTTAGCGGATTAAAGCACCTGCAAACAGGCACAGGGGCTGGGGGTTCAATCCCCAGGCCTGCCATGCTGGCCCCACCCTCGGGACACCTGAGACGGCAATTGAGACTGGGCGTGCTGGCGCAAACCTGTGATCCCAGATCTTAGGAGGCTGTAAACAGGTGGGTCACTGTGAGTCTGATCTAGTAGTGAGACCCTGAACACCCTGTAGACCCTTCCCTAAAATACAAAGAAAGATTCATGCACATGTCAAACCTATCAATATGGTATTCAATTTCTAGCATATCAACTATGTATCAATAAAGCTTACTGAAGAGAAAATGAAAAGACAAATCAGCTCATGAGAAAATAAATGCAAATATTTATGACCGATTTATGTAGAGAATATTTAAAGAACTCAAATATTCAATAAAGAAACGTATAAAGAAGAGGACAAAAGCTTTGGACAACCACATCACAACGCAGGTACAGAAGAAGTTCCAAAAGCTTGCATGTGGGCTTCTCGGGAAGAAGTGGCAGGTTTTCCACAGCGAGGCTTATACCTGACCTCTACCTAAGCAGTGGGAGATTAAAAAACACTTGACAATGAGCTTTTCACCACTGTGTACTCTTATACAATGGCGTGCTCTTACCCTGTAGAATGTAGATCTTTTATTAAAAAAAGAGAATATATAAAAAATGGTAACAGAATTTCAAAGTATGATTGGAAATTAACAATGGTTATTAGCCGGGCGTGGTGGCTCACGCCTGTAATCCCAGCACTTGGGAGGCTGAGGCAGGAGGATCGCTGCGAGTTCGAGACCAGCCTGGGCTACAAAAGTGAGCTCAAAGCCAGCCTGAACTGCACAGTGAGACCCTGTCTCAAAAAGCCAAAAAAAAAAAAAAAAAAAAAAAGGTTATTACATTATATACTGTAACTTTCAAAGTAGTTTCTCAGACTACCAGATATAGGCATGCACAATTATCAAACACTGTTTCTTTCAATGAACTCATAAAAATTAATAGTACAATTATCTTAGCTGTTCTGTGTGTGTATATATATATGCATCTCTCCCCCCTACATTCCTTTTCCTCTTTTCCCTTACCTTAGTTGCTCTTTCCTTTTGAGCAGTGTCTTTCACTGTATCTACTGTACCTTTTGAATCTTATTTACTCTTTCAGTTTCTTACATCAGGGAGATATTATGATGTTGACAAGTAAGAGTCTGGTTTACTTCACTTATGAGTATGGTTTCTAGTTGCATCCATTCACCTATAAAATTCTCCAGCTTGTCCTTCTTTATGGCTAAGTAGTAACCCACTGTATAAAAGTAACACATCTTTTTATCCATTCTTCAGTTTACAGTATTTGGTTTGTTTCTAAGAACTAGCTATGACAAATTGTGACAATATAAACATGGGTGCGCACACACATCATTGTGGTGTGATGTTTTCAATTCCTCTGGAAAAATACTCAGAAGTGGAATAACTGGGTCAGTTGGGGCCTACAATTCTAGTTTTTTGAGGAATCTCCACTGTGGTTGTACTAGACTACACTCCAGCGGTGGAGAAGGGTTCCTTTTCCGCATAGTCCTTTCTGCATTCGTTACTGGCTGACTTCTTGATGATAGCCATTCTTTCTGGGGTGAGATGGAACCTCAGTGTTGCTTTAATGTGTGTTTCTACGATGACTAATGATACCCAACATTTTTTTCACATATTTATTTGTCATTTGTATTTCATCTGAGAAGTTTGCATTCAACTCAGAGGCCCATTTGTTTACATTTTGAGGGATTGATTTTTTCTTTTTAAATTCTCTATATGTCCCCCCCCCCCTTTTCTTTTTGCAGGACCAGGGTTCAAACTCACAGTCTTACACTTGCCAAGCAGGAACTGTGTCACAGAGTTATCTCCCTGGCCCCTCTGTGTATGTTCTCAATAGACGTCCATTGTCTGAAGGACAATTTGCTAGAACTTTTTCCCAATTCATGAGTCTTTTTTTTTTCCCTCACTCTGTTGGTAATTTCTTTGGGTGGGCAAAACTTAATGAGTTCTACTTCTTTTCCTACATGTACTTGGCCTTAATTTGAGGAACCTTAATAAAACGTAAAGCTTGCCACTCTTTGCATTTGTTCCAGCCAATTCTTTGCTCAGGATAATAAGGACCTAGAAATCACCTCTAGACATACATTCCAATATCCCCAAAACCAATAACCATATTACTATGTAGTTTTTAGAGTTGCTAAAATGAAATACAGTATCAAGCACTGACAACATTGAAGGTCAACAGAGGTCTTACACATTAGCAGTCAGAATATAAGATGGAGGTCCAGGGGAACGGCAGGATGGCTCAGTGGTCTAAAGCGCCTGCAGGCAGCTGCAGGGACTGCGGTTTGATCCCCGATCCCTGGCACCACATGCTGCGCCAGCCCTGCCCTCAGGGCAGGCTGAGCCGGCCATAAAAATAAACAAACAAAAGTTCTGAACCAGGCGTGGTGGCTCAAGACTGTAATCTCAGCACTCGGGAGGCTGAGGCAGAAGGTTTGATGTGAGTTCGAGACCAGCCTGGGCTACAAAAGTGAGCTCAAGGCCAGCCTCAAGTGCATAGCGAGACCCTGTCTCAAAAAGACAAAAAAAAAAAAAAAAAAAAAAAAAAGTTATCAAACAAACAAACAAAAAAAAGTACTTGTTACAGGGTCTTACTACACAGCCTGGACTCACAGTGATCCTCCTGTTCTCAGCCTCCCCAGAGCTGATATTACAGGCACACATGCCACTATGCCTGAACTCTGTGGCTGGCTCAGCCTGCCCTGGGGGCAGGGCTGGTGAGGTATGTGGTGCTGGGGGTCAAATTGTGTGTACACCTACACTGGTACTTTAGTTTGTTGAGCTATCTCACAGGCCCCCAGTTTTCTAATTCATACTGTTTCACATAATCACTGTGGTGAATTCCACTAGCAAATATAACCATGCACAGGAAGCACAGAGGGAAATTTGGCTTTAATGTAAAAGCTAGAGTTCTGAGTTTACTATGAAAAATTTAAACTAGTATACTAGCTTTAAATTTAAAAAAAAAAAGAAGCTACTGGAGAAATGATAATGATAATGATAATGATAATGATAATGACATGAACTACTTTAGGAAGCTGGAATGATTTTATTTTTATAACTGAATGCAAAGGACACGGCACACAGTAAGCAGTTTTTTTGTGGGTGTGTCAGATCAATTTGGTTTGCAATTGTGTAAATGTTAAGCAACCTAAAAATGACAAGATTCTGCATAATCACACCAAATATAATCTCAAAACCAGAACCCATGTAAAAGTTAGAAGTTCTGTAGATCACAGTACTCTCAATACTCATGTCTAAGTTTTGTCTTCCAATTATTGTTTCATTCTATAGGCAAAATATTTTATGACATTGATGAAGTTTACTGTATACTAAACTGTATGAGTACAACTTTTGATTGAAAGAGTCAATAATGATCTACCCTAAAAATTTCCAGATGGTGAGACTGAGCATCCTGCATCCAACATTGACTCTGTGAAGAGTTGGTGTTGGAAAGGAGAAACTACATTTCAAGCACAGAAAGAGAAGAACAGCAATAGGAGTAATGAAAGAGGGGACAGAAAAACTACAAGCACATCAATAAGCAGAAAATCAATGCAAAAAAAAAAGAAAAGAAAATCAATGCAGAGAAAAGTACAAAGTCGTCCACACTGCACAGAAGTACAAGGTAAACCCAGAGTGGGCTGGCAGCCCCAGAGATAAATGACACACTGGCACAACAGCCACAGGAAAAGCCCAGTTCTGCTGCAAGCATGGGAGGAGACCCAGTCTGCAGTGACGCCTCACGCACAACAGGCTAGTTTGGGCTAGGAAGTCCATCGCAGCACTTGCCCTTACAATGCTGTGACTATGAATCAAACTGCGAGGAGCTTACTGCTTGGTATGTGCCTCCACTGGGGATTAGAAGTCACACAATAACCAGACTCTGTGGTCTCCACAGGTGCAACACAATGAAAACGGGTAGGAAACAAAGTCTAAACAATGAAAAGCTAGGATCGGAGGGCAAGACAGTTGGCAGTGCCGACCTCTGTGCTAAGAATCAAGACCTGTTGCCCTGTGGTTTTTGAGATGGCTCCATCTGAAAGTTCTGGAATGGTGCCCAGTGGACTGCTTGGTTCCTGCAGCTGTCCTCCTCAGACACAGAATACAGTCTGTCTGTTCTCTCACTCTGGTTCATCCCAGGGTGTTTCTCTGTTACATTTTTTTCTTTTTCTTTTTTTGAGACAGGGTCTCACTATGTAGCTCAGGCTGGCCTTGAGCTCATTTTGTAGCTCATGCTGGTCTCCAACGGGCCAAGATCCTCCTGCTTCAGTCTCTCCCCAACCCTAGTACTGGGATTATATAAGTGTAGCACCAGTCCTGGACTCTGCTACATTTATCAGGCCCCTGTGTCCACAGAAAGGGGCACCTCTGGAGTAAGTCAGATGCCTAATTGGCCCATATGACAAGATGCTAGCTGTGGCTAGCAATGGCTCTGGGTGCACAGAGGAAGAAAAATCCCAAACAACAAGGTATATGAGTAGTTCAAAGAGGTACTGAGGGACTTCTACAAAACAAGAAAAAACAACCAAATGCATCCAGCCTTAAGGGAGACAACACCCTGTTAAACGACCTCACTGGGCTGGAAAGGCCACACAGGGTTCAGCACTTAGGCAGCACTAGCCAGTGATGTGGGCGTGGAGAAAAATACAACAGACCCAGGTGCAACTCCACATCCCTCGCCATGCCTTGTGGGTTCCAATACTATAGGTTCTGGGAAGAAACTACCAGTCCAGGACTCATTTGTTACTGTTTGCTGTATACTCTTACTTTCATCTCATTTTACTTGAATTTTCTGTTTGTTTGTTTGTTTGGTTGGGTTTTTTTTGTTTTTTTTTTTTTTTTTTTTTTTTTTTTTTTTTTTTTTTTTGGCGGGACTGGGGTTTGAACTCACGACCTTGCACTTGCCAGGCAGGCACTTATGCCATGGAGTTATCTCCCCGGCCCCTTTACTTGAATTTTTAATTCCTTAGCTAAACCTTAACTGCCCCCCATTGGGCCTTGCACCCAGGGTCTTCCCACAGACTTACATCTTTATTTTAAAAGCAGGTTTCAGCCAGTCGTGGTGGCTCATGTCTGTAATCCCAGCACTTGGGAGGCTGAGGCAGGAGGATCAGTGCGAGTTCAAGACCAGCCTGGGCTACAAAAGTGAGCTCAAGGCCAGCCTGAACTGCACAGCAAGACCCTGTCTCAAAAAGACCAAAAAAGAAAAAAAAAAAAAAGCAGGTTTCCTTAAGCAGTCATCAAGTGTGCAAGCTAGACTTAAGGTTGGGACCCTTCTGACTTGCCCTCTAGGACAGGCAGTTCAGCTGTGTGCTACAACATGCTCAACTTTCTGCTCTTTTCAGCCTCATATCCTTCTCTTTTTTCTTCCCCTATTCCTTTAGTTTTTTCAAACAATTGGTTTTTACTGTATTTCACTATCTGGTTTGTTACCAGTTACAATTTCTTTTCTTTTCTCTGGGCACTACTGGGAATCAAACCCTCAAAAGAAGAATGCTCACTAAAAAGACACCTAAAAATGGAAGAGACAGATAACTATGCCAATACAGATGTAAATCTCAACACAGAAACATACAAAAAAGGTAACAGAACAACTTCAGAGGTTCACAACACTTTGGTAATTAAACTCAAGTATATCCAAATGGATGAAATGTATAAGACAACAAATTCTAAGAATTTTTATTTAAGATAATCAATGGTCTCAAAGACAATATAAATAGTTGAGTGAACTAAGACAATATAGAACATGAAACAGCATTTTCACAAAGGGACATTCTGAAAAAGAGCAAAACAAGGGCTTAGGCAAGCACAGGGACCAGGGTTCAATCCCCTGCACCACATGCCCTGCCAGTCCCCGCCATCCTGAGCCAGCTACGAGGACCAAGCATGGCAGTGCACACCTTTACTTCCAGCTCTGGGGAGGCTGAAAACAGGAGGATCTCTATGAGTCCAAGCTGTATAGTGAGAACATGTACGGAAGAAGAAAGGAAGGAGA
>PVJA010039842.1:0-18867 GCA_004027025.1 Myocastor coypus | reverse complement strand
TGCATGGAACACAGAGCTAGATTGGTGAGATGAGCTTTAGGAGGCTTAGATTCAATAGCCTCCAACGTCACAAGCTTCACTGGTGGCACACTGCAATTGCAATATCTATTCCTTTCTTGATCTCTGTTATCAGGAACAAAGCTCCTCTTGTACCAGACTGCTGATTAGACAGTGAACAACATCTGAGCTCCACAGTCTGGAGCAATAGTTTGACAAGCAGATTAGAGAGTAGAGCCAAGGTCAGCCCCCAATATATACAAAGGGGGGGGGTGTACCAAAAATATTTGGCATACTTATTCTACCAAAAGATGTACACTTAGTTGTTAGATCATGGAAACAGGGCTAGTGAGATAGGTCAGTGGACTAAGTGCCTCCTTAAGCAAGTGCAGGGATCAGGGTACAATCCTCCACCCCACATGCTATCCCAGGTGCGATGAGCTGGCCACCAAGACTGGGCCCGCGAGTGCAGGGCCCAGTAATCCCATCTCTGGGGAGGCTGAAACCAGGAGGATCACTATGAGTCTGAGCTGCTAAGTGTGACCCAGTACCAAATATAATTTTAAAAACTGCGGAAACATAAAATTGCCTCTACTTAATCTATGCTGACTTTCAACTCATTATGATATGACTCTTTTCCTTTTGGAAAGCTGTGCAAACCTTCCACAAATATAACAGCTTGGCAAAGCCTTTTGACCTGGAAAAGCACACTGGGTTTTAATTTTAAAAAGAGAGGCAAATAACGATTTTCCATCAGCACAATTCATTTCTGTGGTAGCAGACAAATAAATGAACATTTATTACCAAATGATAGGCACATAAGTAGTTCCTTAGAAAAACCGGCATTATTCATCACATTAAATATTTCAGGCCATTTTGGATATTTGTGAAGGCTCCAGGCTATGGGATATTTTCCCTGTCATATTTTGTTTTCAGTTTGGTTCTTCATAGAACAACGGTTGACTGAATGCACAAACCATTACACTAGGTGATGGTAGAAGGCAGAAACTTTGGAGGGCATTTCCATCTGACTTCTCTACTATTTTGTGCCCTGGTGCTGAATCCTCAGAGTTGACCTTTACAAACTCAACCAGGCACCAAGTATTTGAGCTTCACCTTGATTATGACCAGTATAATTTACTGATAGAAGACGATAGATATTGCTGTATCTGTCTGCCTTATTTTGCCATCCTTCCTGGGCTTTGCCTTGCCATTAATTTCAAGGTTCTATGTAAAGCTGAATGGTAAGTTCAGGTGGCATCCTGGTTTGTTTGGGACTGACAGGGTTCTCAGCCAGGTCTTTGAATCATAAACCTGGGCAAGCTCTTGGAGATCCAGGCAGATCCGGTCCCTAACACATGCCTCTATCACTCTATCACAGAAGCTGCCTAATTACATCCTAAAGAGTTTTCCAGGATGCTGGTTCATTCCTGATACACCTCCTGGGGGAGATAATGATTCCTTTCCTTGGGAAGACTGAAGGAATTCAATCCTCTAAAGTGTCCACAAATCAGGAGCCATTCACTTTTCAAACACTCCTTGAACAGGATGTCCCATTTCCTACAGACCTTATTTGATAATGCTCACAAGAAAGTGGGCTTTGCCCCGATTCATCTTAGGTTTAACTAATTCTGCTCCTTTCTTGATCTCTACTATCAGGAAAAAAACTCCTCTTCTATCAGAATCCTGGCTAGACAGTGAAGAACACCTGAGTTCCACAGAGGAAGCTGTGTAACTGAGTGGGCAAGGCCAGGTTACCCCTTCACTAAAGGCTTCTTTTCTGTTACCAAGGAAATTCTTACACCCATCTGACGTGCTCAGTGTGGGGATTAACCAGGGAAATGAACAGAATGCATGTAAGGCATACCTCAGCACGTGGCCCCTACCCAATCGTTCTCAACTCTCTGGTGCCCCAGAGCTCATTCAAAGGGATCACTGCCTTAAGAAGGCAGATAGTGTTTGCTGACATTTAGCAAATGTTCATCCAGGTTTATTGTATAATGAACTTTGTCTTATGCACCACACATGCTTCTTCCTCTTTTGCCAAGCATGCTAGATATGCTACTGGTGTCAGCAATTGTGCCTACTGCCCCTTCTGTTTGAATACTCTCTCTCCTTATACAAAGTGTCACCTGTGTCCTTTCATGCAGATCAGATCACTGTCCCAATGCAGATAATACAGAAAGAGTGCTGTAAATCAAGCATCAAAAACAAAATCTTTCCTGCATCTCTTTATCTCCTAAGTTCCTAGCCCTTGTTTTCTAGCATTATTTCATCCCTTTGTTTGTTTTTTAAAATACAATCTTGAACCTGGAAACAATGAAGACAAAATTTTGTATTACTTCCCACTTTCTCTCTAACATACAAGCAAGCAGATTGGCAGATTTTAGGTGTGCAAAGAATAAGATACACCCAGAGACATCACCGTCCACACAGCCTCGGAGAGGGGATAGATTAGAAGGGGGAGCTTGGCACAGAACAGGAACAAGTGCTGCGACTGATTTTTTTTTTTTTTTTTTTTGTCTAGGTAGAAGGTTTTGACAATCTGCAAATGAAAGCTTATTTAAGTAACTTTTCTTGTCAAATGGAAAAGGCAGTCTGGACTATGAAAGATTCAGTTAAGCCTGGCAAATCTATCGTTCATTGATTACCTTCTGCGGAAGAAAGACGCAGTTGCAGCCAAAGAAACAAAGTGCAGTGGGCCTGGGAAACCGACTTACGGCTAAGTGACGTGCAAGCCAGGAGAGCGAGCGTGTGCTGGCAAGAGGCTGTAGGTGAGCACCCGCGCAAGGCGGGGTGCGTGCAGGCTCTGCCTGTGCCCGTGAGTCCTGGACTTGCACTCAGTGAGAAGGAGGTTTATTCATTTTAGCTCTTAAATGGTAACTTCACTGACAATTATCTATTAGGTGTTTTCTGTGGAGCCCTCTATTCGCTTCTACCACCATAATGTGTGAAAAGCGTGACTTAGATGATTAAGAGTAAAACGGTGTGACCGAATACGCCCGAAATCGCCAGAACATATCTGACTCCTCCAAGCGATGTGACTGAGAGAAAGTCATATTTCAATCTGTTTGTTTCCACTACTGAGATAAAAACTGTATGTGATTATTTGTAAGTAATTACCTGAAGTATAAAACAACGTTCTTAATCATACTTTATAAGTCCTGAGTGCACTACCGTTGCACTACCGTTGACATACACACTGGGGTATCTAGAATGGACAGTATATGTATGTATATATATATATATATATATATATATATATATATATATATATATATATATGGTGTGTGTGTGTGTGTGTGTGTGTGTGTGTGTGTGTGTGTGTGTGATTTTACTTAGGTGCAGTTTGTTCTGGGTTTGGTCTTCATGCAGACGTAAACATTCTTTCAGGACCCCAAACCTTTCTCACTCAAGGAAATCTAAATACTTTTGCTGTAATATGGCACAATACAAGGGATTGGAAGCAGCCACTTTGAGTACTAAAGAAATAAAATAAATAAAATTTATACAAAGGAAAAGCCAAATCATGTAGTGTAGTCTTTAGAACTCATGGACTGTTGTTCTGTTTCCTTCTATTTCATCAGGCAGAAAGTCTAGAGAACAAGTGAAGAGACTGTTCAGAGAGGTAGAACTTACTTTTGATGACAAAGGAGGTTGAATGAATCATACTGCAACAGAAACCCTCAAAAAAACAACTTAGCGCCCTTCTCCTTTTATTTGATCATGACCTTAGTTGTATTCACTGGCAATCTAGGTTTTGTGCCTTTAGATAATTATCCAAGATATTGACATGTTATATTTATATGTATGACTAAATCACTCAAAGGTGCTATGTCTTAAGAAATGGAGCCTAAAGTGCTCCATGATTTAACTTATTAAATTTGAAACATGTATCTCCTAATGTTGATATGTCATATTAGGATTCAAGCATACTATAGCCTCAAATAAGTAGGGAAAACATGACATACCCAATTGCCCTAAGAGGAATTAAGCACTTGGCAGCCAATCCAGTTCACCATATCAGTGTCTTAATCATCTATCCCAGCTATGGGATAAGGCTTCCTTGCTACTGACAACATGAGATCCTTACTGAACATAACCAGCAATACCATAAGAATCATAGAGGGGTCAGGGAGACAGCTCAGTGGCATAAGGGCCTGCCTGGCAAACTCAAGGTCCTGAGTTCAATCCCCAGTTTCAGAAAAAAAAAAATGCGGGAACACATGAATACACTATATATGTAAGGTTTTCTTCCTTTCTTTTTCTTCTCTCTCTCTCTCTCTCTCTCTCTCTCTCTCTCTCTCTCTCTCCTCCCTTTGTCTCTGTCTCTCTCCCTCCCTCTCCCTCTCTCTCTCTCTCTTCATCTTTTTGAGACAGGGTCTCGCTATGCAGGTCAGGCTGGCCTGGAGCTCACTTTTGTAGCCCAGACTGGTCTCAAATTTGCCCCCATCCTTTTGCTTCAGCCTGCCAAGTGCTGGGATTATAGGCCTGTGTCACCACACCTGGATGTATGTGCAAGATCTTCAGTTGCTCAGGCAATGTAGCTGATGTATGAAATCTAAAATAGAAGAGATTTGCCCTGACTCCCATTTCTCGGAGGTTTCAGGCTTCATTGCGCTGGCTCAAAGGCAGGAAACCTGCGCAACCTGTAGCGGTCAGTAAACAGAGTGAAAGAGAAAGGGGCGAGTGACAGACATATTGCTCTAGGCTGTGCCCCTAGAGATCGGGTTCCTTTCGCAGTGTTCTCCCTCTTAACAGCACACTTAGCTGGGAGCTGAATAATGGATTAAACCATTCCTGAGGTGGGTGCTTCATGATTCTGCCATCCAAATATCTGCACCTCTGAACAGTGCTCCAAAGGATCAAGCCCTCACTCAGTACACGAGTCTCTTGAGGACAATTAGGATGGAAAGATAAGGGCCAGTAAGATATCTTGGTAGATTTAGTGCCTGCATAGGGAAGCGCAGAGACCAGGGATGGGTCTCCATCACCGCACGCTGTGCTGGCCCCGCCCCTGCGTGCGCTGAGCCTGCCACTGAAACCAGACGTGGTGGAGCAAACCTCTAATTCCAGCCCTGGGGAGGTTGCAAATAGGAGGGATCACTAGAAGTCCAAGCTATGTAGTGAGACTCTATACCAAAAAATTTTTTTTTAAATTATGTAAATGATAGCACTTTGCTATCATTTTAAAAATGCATTAAATACAAATACATTAAAATGTTGTAAATGATAGCACTTTTGCTTATCTAATGCATATATCTATACCCACAGATATATATATATATTTCATGCCTCAATGTCATGACTCAAGGATTTGAACAATAAGTAGCTGTCCTACTATTGTTATTTTCATCATTTTTTCAAAAATTTTCCAAAATCTATACTTGATACCAGTTGGTGGTTGGAGTCTTTGGTAGTTTTTCATCCAGATGAAGTTTTGCTCATGAGCTGAAATAAATTGAGAGACCTATATAGTCCAGAGATTCATATATCCACAGATAGCGCTTTAAGGATGTAGAAATTGCGAGGGCTATAGACATTCACCGGGGCCAGTTCTGGGCCAGGACATGTGTCACAGAGTCACACCGAGTATGCTGTAAGGACGTTATCTCCATGGTAACCTCTTTCCCTACATAAATACATCGGTATCCTTATATTAATAGCTATTTTCTCCTTGCTTTGTTCACCTTTCTGGATTTATAACCTTTTGTAACGCATGATAAGGTACATTTACCTAATATCATTGACAAACTCTTCTGCCAGGAAAGAAAATACCCAGTGAAAGCAAATCAATGGGCCATGGAAGCAGCTTTTCCCAGCAGTGACCTAATCTGCCTATTTTGAAAGAAGGTGAAAGAAGTGTAACTTAGTAGCAAGCTAGGAAGCTAGGATCACTGAAAGACACCATTCTGTATGCAGCACTAGCTTCACATTTTGTCAGAGTCTGTAAGGACTTTGGCTTGACCTTGGTTAAAAATTATGATGGGTCATCAGAACCCTAGTGTTAATGTTTACCTGCGAAATTAATATGATCAAACATACCTCTAAAGTCTTGATTTTTTCATCTCTGAAATGGTACAATTATTTCCCTGTAAAACCTGAAAGGTCTCTGTTGATATATTTTGGCATATTATAGGTGTAAGGTTTGGTATACTTTACATTGCTGTAAAAATATAAGGTTTCAAGCTTCAGCATTTCACATCTGCTTCATGTTTTCCACGATCTAAACTAAAATCACTACTTTTCTTTTCTGCTTCTTCTTCAGTGAAAAGAAATCCTAAGGAAGGGAGAGTCGAAATAATTATAGATCACATTAAAGGAAATGAATTACTCTGTTTTGTTTACCACGTACCCCTGACCCTAGAACTGGACTTCATTTTCCATGTGCATTCAGCTAGTTCACTGGGTGAATGCAGTTTTGACTTATTTTGGTAGTAGTGTTCTCAGAGACGAGGGTGAGTTACAGTTTATCTGGATAGGAGTCTGAGAAAATTCTAGGAGAACCAGAAGCAAATCAGAGGAAGAGTTCATCTATGAGGAAGCAACTAACATTGTTGGCAGCTAGCTCTTCATTTTGCTGGAGATCTCTGGAGTCAGCGTAAGACGGCATACCTCAAAATTCTCCTGCTCAAAGCTCAGGGGAACGCCTAGAACACTAAAGCATCTACATTGAACCGGTGTGTGGGTAAAAGATTCTCCAGAGGGCTCTGAGAGGAATAATTCCTCACATGGAGACATGCTTTGCTGCCCAGGTAGGATGACCATAGGTAGGGATGGTATATGTGGAAGTTGGGAGAGAAGCCAACATTCCCAAAATACAAAGCGATGTAAGACATCCGACACAACTGTGTATTTATAAGGCGGAACAGTTTATCTTAATTTTTCTGTGACTCAGTCTAAGTTTTCTGTTATGCAATAAACTGAGATATGATTTTTGGTTTGCTATTGTCAGTGTTGCTAAAGTTGGAAGTAAGATAGAAAATGTCTCAGGGGACAACGTCTAAGTCACTGGATTATCTAATGCTCTTTTTATGTATTATAAAGCACATAATTCTTATATGTAACCAAAATAGCTATCACTAAGGATCAGTAAATTTTGCTGAGAAAAACAGCAAAGCTACGTATAACCAAACCCTGAATTTTGGTTCAATGACTTTCTTTTCATCAGTTAATGTGACATCAGACAATTCATCCTTTTTTGTTTGTTTGTTTGTTTGTTTGTTTGTTTGTCTTTTTGAGACAGGGTCTCGCTATGCAGCTCAGGCTGGCCTTGAGCTCACTTTTGTAGCCCAGGTTGGTCTTGAACTCGCACTGATCCTCCTGCCTCAGCCTCCCGAGTGCTGGGATCACAGGTGTGCGCCACCACACCCGGCCATCCTTTTTTCTTGATACACTTAGTCTCTTGAGTTCAGAGAGAGACAACAAAAGCTTTTCAAGGCGTCCTCCACTGAGTTGGGAGTTGGTGGCCATGCAGGGTGCTCGCCGCGATTTCTTAGGTTCTGTGCAGGTTGGTCATGCACAGGCTCTGGTCCCCTGCTGGTGGCGACAGGAGCTCTGCCGGCTGCATCTGGCCCTCTCTAGATCTCGCGGTGTCTGCAGTCTATGTGACCTTTCTTCATCCCTGCCCATACTGCCTCTGGTCCATGAAACTCTCAAATGAAAGTAACACATGGGATGCTGTTCTAGTCTTTGACCCTGAATATCCAGCTGCGCCACCTAAACGGAGAGCACTCGGGGTCATCAATGTCCTCAGAGACATCACTGCCATCTTGTCGCGTAGAAGGTAAGTTAGCATTTATTTCCAATTCATAGCAAAGAAATAATCTGTGTTCAGCTCCGTAGTCAAAGACCAGAATTTAATGAGACTATACCAAATAATAAAGGAAAATAGAGGTACTAAAACCCCCCAGATTATTTTCAAATATTTCTAATCAACACTTGATAATTTTTAAGCTGTTAACATATTTTGCTAAAGTCCTCAAAGGATTATTGATACATATAAAACTAGGTCCAGGGAAGGAGCACACAGGACACTTTTGTTTAGTATCATACTAGCAGAGTTTCAGAAGCACTGTCAACCCTGTCAGTACTCATTGAATTAATACATTTTCTTTTTCTAGGTAGAGATTTTTTTTTTTTTTTTTTTACTTTTACTTTACGCAGATTGTAAACAGAAGCATATTTTGATATAAACATTCAATGTATCCTCCTGTCATGGTACCTGTAGTCACAATATGCTCTTTTTTTTTTTTTTTTTTGTCTTTTTTTGAGACAGGGTCTGGCTATGCAGTTCAGGCTGGCCTTGAGCTCACTTTTGTAGCCCAGGCTGGTCTCGAACTCGCACCAATCCTCCTGCCTCAGCCTCCCGAGCACAATATGTTCTTGGTAACATCACTTTTGTATTTTATTATTACAGATAGGCCATGAGCTCTTATCTGCCTTATTTATAGCTGCAGGCTCAGTTCCTACAACAGTGTTTTAAAAGCAGTAGAAAATTAAAATTTATTTTTTGAGAAAATTAACTTAAATGGTAAATGTATTTTAAATGAAAACAGTAAAAAATGAAGGTCTCCTGCAAGCCTTATAGAGAATATGTGAAAGAGGAGTATCTACAACCTCACTTGTTCCCCTACCTTCAGACAGAATAAAGAGGAAAGTTTGAGAATAATAGACTGGTAAGAATTAGTACACGAGGCAATAAAACTACAACTGCAACTGCTTAAGTATTTTATATTTGGGTATTAGAGAAAGAGTATCATCTTCAAAATAGTTGGGAAAAATAGCTTAAAAAAGCTACCCAAATACTCACCATGAGTGAAAGTACCATCAATTTGGGATGACAGATGCTGCCTTTTTGGGTGATCTCTGGCCTTATTGAACCAAACGGATGATGATTCCAGGTGTCAGATGTTCCTGTTCTTTTGTTTGACCCTCGAATTTTAGAGTGCAACACATTTGTTACAGAAAGGTCAGAAACGTCAGAGAGCAAAATGATTGCAGAGAAGGACAATTTAATGGTTAATAGGAGTCAACTTTTCTGTAACGTGGGTGCGTGTTATACCTGAGAGCTTTAGTTTCATACAAGGAAAGAGCAGCTAAAATCCTACTACATAAATATCTTTATAACTGAATATCAGTATCTAAGCCTAAACTGCTGCAAATAAGATAAAAATCTTCTGGAGTTAAGCTCTTCAACTTTCAACCAAGAATGACACCAAAAGATATTTCTCGTGTGCCCACCTCTGCTAACATGTACAGTTATTATAGACAAATTAGGTTTGCCAGAAGCTGGCAGGTTCCAGTTTAAGTATGACTCACCTGTCTCTCAATTTTCTGTTCTGATTTCTTCAACCTTCTAGAAGTTCTCATTCTCTCTCTCATTCTCTTTCTCTCTCTCTCTGTCTCTCTCTCTCTTTCTCTCTCTCTCTCTCTCTCTCTCTCTCATTGTATTTGGTTGTTACAAGGTCTCACTATACAACTTGTACTCATGGTGATCCTCCTGTTTTCAGCCTCCCAAGCACTGAAATTACAGGTACGCACTACCATTCCTGGACTCTGGCCCACTTGGCCCTCCTTGGAGGCGAGGCTGGCATGGCATGATACCAGGAATCTAACCACGGTCCCTGTGCTTGCTGAAGCAGATGCTTTACTTCGCTGAGGTATTTTGCTGGCCCTAGAATTTTCTCTTGAGAGCTAAACATTGCAATAATGCAGATAAATACATGTTCCTGTTATTAATATATAATGGTTGAAGACCTTTCTTTTTCACGTAATCTATAGTGCATGTGCATATGGGTGTGTTCATTCAGTTATCAAAATGCAAAGCAAGAACAAATACCTGGACTGATTCAGAATATATTGACTCTATACCTGCAATAGATACTAGATCTCGAGCTTATGAAAATTATCTCAGAAGACCCCCAAGTCATTATAGACTAAGTATGGTCAGGCTGGTTAGTACTTGGATGGGAAAATCTTATGCATAAATTCCTTTAAGAAATGAATAGTTAAAATCCTATTGTATAAATGTTCTTGTAACTGAATATTAGTATCAGCTTAAAGTGACACAATGTTTCTTTCTTTCTTTCTTTCTTTCTGTCTGTCTGTCTGTCTTTCTTTCTTTCTTTCTTTCTTTCTTTCTTTCTTTTTGTAATTTGTGTATTTTTGCTCATCTTCATCCAAAAACACACCCTCCTTGCGAGCAAAGGTTGTCCTTTAATAAAATCTATAGTCATGGTATTATGGAGTGTACACATCAGTCCACAACAGAAGTTTGTTTCTCAAAATATAAATCAATGAACATTTTTGGAATATTTAGCACAGTGCCTCATGCATTAGGGTATAGATCTAAAATGGTACTGATATATTTTCTTTCCTTCCTATCTTATTTGCCAAATATACGCTTACTTCTTGTATCGCTACTTTTGTGACAACTTCCGTATTCTCTTTAGATTTTACAAAGAAATTTCCAATCTTCTTGCAAAAGAGAATGTTCACATTTCTGCTACAGTACCTTGAATGCCATTAGAATTGAATGTGACTCTGGAATTGACATAAGTATCTGCCACCTTCAAATAAACCGAACCTTAAAGAAGATAACAGAGTACACCAGCCATAGTAGAAGAGAGAAGCAGATAAATTAGCAAATATTGCCATGTGGTAAGAGTAAACAGAACAGGCACAGGTTTCACTTGTTACAAGTAGGTGTTATGTGACTCAATAGCTTTGGTTTCCCATTTTTCCTTCTTTTAATAACATGAAATCTACCTGGGCTCTGCGACTGAGACTTCTCCCATCATAGAGTTCCTGCCACTTTGCATGCCTACTCAGCAAATAGGTGAATGCAAGCGTACACCATTGCATGCCATCGGGTGCAGTGAATGTTTGTGCTGCAACTTGCTGCCATTTTTTTTTCCTATTCTGATGTCACTTATCAATCACAGTTGTAAATTTAGGAATAAACTAATATTGCCATTCCACAGCTGGGTGGGTTTCCCTTGTTTCACTGGGCTGGCAGTAGGTCATTTTGTTTCTGAATGAATGAAATCATCCTTAACACACATGTATTTCTGGTAATTGGTTTTTCTACTATATCACAATGTTCTGGAGGATGTATTTTGTGTTTCCCTTCTGTTGGTTCCAACGTTTTTTTAATAGATTTACAGTCTGTATATTAAGGTTTGTTTTCTGTCTTCAGAAAGGAACTTTTGCAGAGAGCACTGCTATGTTGATGTGGGAAAATTTCTAGGACCAGCAGAAACAGGACACTTGGCCAGATTCTTTCTGCAAAATAAGGTAATGATCCAATTTCACAAATACCCACACAGATGAGGTGCATTTTGTTTCCTTAAGAACTCTGTAAGGTCTCCAGAATGAATTTTATTTTGCTGTTGTACACATGAAAAATCTCACGGTGGGAGGTTTAAGCATTTGGTCAGGCGATGCACATTGAAATTTGAGGATGGTCATGGGAAGGTCTCGTCTTACATCTATTCCTTTTGGGGAAGCAACACACAGTTACACTATTAGAAGTAAAATAGATACACTAAAATTATTTACATGATTGTGTAAATAGTACCAGTTAATATAATTTAATATGTTGTTTATTTCTAGAGTAATTTTTAAAAATTTTTCTTTTTTGTTTTGAAATTTTGTTTTTCTCTATATTTTCAATTGACAACTTTTTATTACTTTAATAAGAAATTATGCTGGGCATGGTGGCACACACCTGTAATCCCAGCACTTGGGAGGCTGAGGCAGGAGGATTGGTGAGAGTTTGAGACCAGCCTGGGCTACAAAACTGAGCTCAGCCTGAACTGTACAGTGAGACCCTGTCTCAAAAAGACAAAAAGAAAAGAAAAGAAAAAGAGAAAAGAAATTACAATGTGAGAGTTTCAAAACACATTAGTAATACATTCTCAACAATTGATGCCGTGCATATTGTTGTCTTCATTGTATTTATACAGAGCCCAGGATATAAACATGATAAATTTTCTAATAGTTATTAGTACAATAGATTTCTTCCCTTTGATCTAAGAGAAAGTAATTGTATACACAGTCAAATGTTCCATAATTGCAGTGGGATACTGGCAAGACTAGCAATGTGGGAAGCTGTTGATTAGCAGTAGTTCTCAAACTTTCTAATGCCATGACCCCACAATACAGTTTTTCATGTTGCGGTGACCCCAAACAAAACAATAATTTTGGTGGCTACTTCAAAACTAATTTTGCTACAATTATGATTCGGAATGGCTTTAGACAAACCCCTGTGTTTTGGTCATTCGACCCCCACCGGGGTCTCGACCCACAGGTTGAGAACTGCCTGATTACATCCTTTTACAGCTCAGCATACTAAACTACCTTTACGTTTTATGAGTCCTGTTTGAACTTTTCTGCTGGGAGGTTAAGGACAAGTTAAAGCAAGACCTGTATAACATACATGTAGTTTTTATGTCTCCTAAGGTTAGCAAAATCCCCTCAGGATTTACTTTGGAGCTATGTACAGTGCTTTGTAGTACGGTGGCCAGTGCCAGCCATTTGTAAATGATTAGTTTACAAGAAAACAAAAAAGGTATTAAATGAAAATAAGAGAATAGGAAAAGTGCCAAAGGATGGACAGGCTAAAATTTGGTACATGCTTATATTTCTAAAGTCACAATCACGGCTTGACTAGTTTGCTCTCTCTGAAAGCCAAAGAGAATGTTTTCCCTCTAGGTGACTCTCCTTAGGCACACTATATAACTTCAATCCCTTTCCTTTGTGGTCCCTTAATCTCCTTGAACAAAAAATTTGGGAAATCACTGAGTTATAGGATAATATAGCACAGGTTCTGTTCTGTCTTGAGTCTTCACTGACCTAGAAGGGCTAGGGCCAAAATGTTGACTATCCTTGTAGCCCTGTTTTTGCTCTAATTTTTGGTATGTAAACATATTCTTAGCCCTCCAGAAGAAAAGCTTAGTAATACTATTACTCTAAAACATAGGTCCTTGAGCTTAATATCATTGTCTTGCTTAATATCAAACATCTTAGACTTAACTTGGAGTTAGCATTTTCCATCAATCATGGATATTCTAATAAATTCCTATACAATATGATAAAAGGAGTTACACATTTGTACAAAGATATTTAGAAATATAAGCATGCATCAAATTTTAGCCTGTCCTTCCCTTGGCATTTTTTCCTATTCTCTTACTCTCATTTAATACCCGTTTTTGTTTTCTTGTAAACCAACCATTTACCTGAGAGAGTATAACAGTAACTAAAATTACACTGGAAGTAGCACACATCTGAAAGCCCAGAATGATAGGCATTCCAAGCATAGTTTTAGTGTTACATAATACTATCATCAGTATCAAAAACCTTTTGAGGTTTCTTGCAATCCTTGTCTACTTCATCCTTTGTATATAAGTGTATAATTTTGCTCCAGCTATGTTTCCTCTCTTTTCTGCTTCCACTTAATTTTCTGTTTAACCCTTAAATCTTTGATTCCCATTCAGCTGTGTTATATCTCTCAGTTTTTATTTCTTGAGTATTTACACTAGAGAGACTATACAATATTTACACATATGGGTCTGGATTATTTCATTTATGAGTATATGTTCAAGGTACATCCATTTCTATATGAAGTCTTCTAATTTATCATTCTTTGTGGCTGAGTAATATTCCATTGTAAAAAAAATACTACCTCTTTTCCAACATTTTTAAATGATGGTCATTTTGGTTTTTTCAAAGATTTAGCTATCATAAATTGTACTGCTGTGAACATAGGTGCATGGATATCCCTGTGATATGATGTTTTCAATTCTTCTGTGAAAATTCTCAGTAGGAGAATGGATGGATGGAATGGGATTTCCAGCATTAGCTTTTTAAGGAGTCTTCACACTGCTTTTCATAGTGATTTTACCAGTCTATATTCCCAACAGCAGTGAAGAAGTGTTCCTTTTTCTGCACATCCTCTCCAGCATTTCTTGCTCATTGATTTCTTTATTATAGCCATTCTTTCTGGGGTGAGATGGTATCTAAGTGTTGTTTTAATTTGCATTTCATGAAGGGCTAGCAATGTGGAGCATTTCTTCATGTATTTGTATGCTTCTTAAATTTCTTTTCTGAAAAGTGTGTGTTCTTCTCAGATGCCCATTTCTGGATTGGGTCTTTGAATTTCGGGGTTGTTAATGGTTTTTAGTTTTTTATACATTTTAAAAAGAAGACCTTTGTCTGAATACTTATTAGTTAAAATCTTTTCAAAATTCATGGGTTATCTTTTCAATCTCTTGGTAATTTCTTTTGAGATGAAAAAACTTAACCACAGAAGGTCCCACTTGTTGATTCTTTCAAGGGTTAAATGTGCATTTTGATTTTTGTCCATGAATTCTTTGTCTACTCCAATGTGTTCAAGATTTTCTCCTACTTTCTCTTCCAGTCTTAGTTACTTTTCTCTCGCTCCTGGGACAAATACCTGACACACAAAATAAAGAACTGAAAGTTTCAGTCCATACTCGGCTGGCCCAAGGCTAAGTGTACAAGGGCAGAGAGGATTCAGTTCATGGCAGTGGAACAGCAACAATGGCGAAAGAGTCAACAGACCAATCAGGGCAGCAGAGCAACAGCACGAGTTTGTCTCTCTTTAAGTTACATCAGGCCCTCTGCCTTTGCCTATCTGCCTCAGGCCACAACTATAATTCCCAGCAGTACTCACACCCATAATCTCATCAGTCCTAAAACACATAAGCCCAGCACATAATTAGTCAAGCCATAACATCTAGAAGTCCCCACCCCATAATTGCATGAGGCTTTGTGGGGAAAACTAGACATAAAACATAACACAGGAGATATAATGTTTCTCTTTTAATATTTAGATCTTTAATCCATTTTGATTTGAGTTTAGTACATGGTGATAGACTTCAGTTAAGTCTTAGTTTTTGGCATAGAGTTATCTTAGCTGCTGAATTGTCATAGATGGCTTTTATCAGCTTGAGGAAGAGGCCCTCTGTTCCAAGTTTCTGCAGGACTTTGAAAATGAAGTTAGATTTGTCAAAAGCCTTTTTTTGCATCAATTGAGACAATCATGTGATTTTTGGCTTTAACTCTTCTGATATGGTGTATTGCATTTATAGATTTGCGTATATTGAACCATTCTTGCATCCCTGAGATGAATCCTATCTAGTCATGGTGTATAATCTTCTTGATGATTTGTTCTATTCTAGTGGTGAGGATTTTCTTGAGGACTGTTGCATCTATACTGAAGAGAGAAATTGATCTGTAGTTCTCTTTTTTAGTTGCATCTCTTTCTGGTTTTCGTATCAGTGTAATACTTGCTTCTAGGAATGTTCTTGCAAAGATTTCTTCCTTTTCAATTTCACTGAAGAGTTTGAGTAGTATTGGGCTTATGTCTTCTATAAATTTCTTGTAGAATTCAGTGGTGAATACTTCAGGTCCTGGACTTTTCTTTGTAGGTAGGCTTTTTATTACATTTTGTATTTCATTGGTTGTTATTAGGTTATTGAGAGTTTTATATCTTCTTGATTCAGTTTTGGTAATTTGTACTTTTCTGGGAATCTGTCCATTTCTTCTGTGTCTTCAATTCTGTGAGAGTCAAGATTCTCCAAGTAGCCATTCATGATCCTTTGCTGGATCTGTAGTTATTTCACTCTTTTTTTTTATCATTATTGCTTGAATTTGAGTCCTTTCTGCTTTTTGATGAAGTAACCTAGGATCTTATCAATTTTATTTAATCTTTGAAAGAACCAGCTTTTTGAATTATTGATTTTTGTAATGTTTTATTTGTCTCCATTGAATTGATTTCTGCTCTAATCTTTATAATTTCTTTCCATCTTTGGACTTTAGATTTCCTTTGCTCTTCCATTTCTAATGAGTTTAAGTGTTACATTAGAGTACTTATTTGTTCCCATTCTGTCTTCTTAATATGTGAGTTCAAGGCTATAAATTTCCCTCTAAGAACTACTTTCACTGAACGCCATAATTTCTGATAAGTTGTATTTGTATTTTCATTATATTGTAGATATTGTTTAATCTCTTGTTTAATTTCACCTGTAACCCACTGATTGCCAAAAAGGGTGCTGTTTAATTTATTCCTATTTCTGAGATTCTTGTGGTTTCCTTTGTCACTTATTTCCAATTTCATTGCACTGGGATCAGATAGTATGCATGGTATAATTTCTGTTTTCCTGCATATACTTAAGCAGGATCTATGGACTAATATGTGGGGTATTTTGCAAAATGTCCCATGTGCAGCTGAAAAAAAAATGTGTGTTCTGAAGTGGTTGGGTGCAATACTCTGTATATCCGCTAAATCCAGTTATTCCAGGTTCCGGTTGAGATCTGCTACTTCTTTGCTAATTTTTTGTTTGCTTGACCTATCTTTTTGGGATAAAGTGATGTTAAGGTCTCCTGTTAAGACTGTGGTATTGAATATGAGATTTTTCGTGGTTTGTGAAGAGCAATCTGCCATTATTCTGATGAGTTTTCCTTTAAATGTGAGTCATGTCTTTTCTCTAGCAGCTTTTAGTATATTATCATTTCGACTGGCCACGGGGCACCTGGACCAAATTCCAGCTCCCTACCTGACCTGTAACCCCCCAAACTCCAGCCCGGATCCCAGCACCATCCTGACTGGAACAAGCAGCAGGCTCAGTCCTGGTCCATTCTCTGACTCATCAACAACCCCAGTTTAGATCCAACCCACCTTCCCAACCAGGGCTCACATCGGTCAGGTAACAACTCTTTCAGCCCAAATACATCCCCAACTCAACAACTGCCCAAACCCGACTACACCCATATTCCTCACATGGCCACCAACAGCCCTCAAATGGACCCACGGGGCCACAAGATAGCCAGCCGCCTGAGCTTCAACTCGCAGCCAGGCACATCTGGAGGGGAACAAGCTTGGTGGATACACACCCAAATTGCCATGGTGCTAACTGTATAAGTTCACCAAAGTGCAGAGATTACTGCTATTAAAAATGATAAAGAAAAGGAGGAAGATCCAATCCCAGGTCCCAAGGCCACACAAAGCAAATACAGGAAACACTACCATGGAAGAATATGAGAATCACGCAGATGAAATCTCTGAATTGGTACCAGCCAAGGTTGAAAGGCAAGTGCAGAAATGTATAGAGCAATTCAGATCACAGATACCATGTGAAGTAAAAAAAAGAAATGTATAAAAACATAGACTATGATGTGGAAAAACAACTGCAGAAGTGCATAGAAGAAAACAGCAGAAATAACCTCTGAAGTTAAAAAAAGACGTTTCTAAATCAATAGCATCTAAAGTAGAGGAATAACTACAGAAAGATACAGAGAACAGAGCAGAAATAATGTCTGAACTAGAGAGAGAAAGGATAACTTTTAAGACACTTTAGTACTACTAAAGAAGATGTTGATAAGAAATTAGAGGAGAATAGAAAAGTGATGCATTCCCTGATTGAGTAATATAGGAAAGAAATAAATAGCATGAAACAGTTTCAAAAAGGTATACAAGAAAACAAAATCTCAATCACAAGCTGGCAAAACCCTAGGAACAAAAATGAGATGATCTTGAAGATACAGTCGCAGCTAGTGAAAAGCTAGGAAAGGATATTTTAAAAACAAATAGGATGCAGGAAAAAATAATTCAACATCTACAAGATGATGCAAAAATGAACAATGTGAGATTAATAGGAAAAAGGGGTAAATAGGAGTAAGTAAACATGTCAATTGTAAGTCAATACATTTCAGTTATAACCATCAATGTAAATGGACTCAATTCTCCCATTAAAAGAAATACACTGGAAGAGTGCACAAGGAAGCAGAGCCTATTAATTCACGCATTTGTTTTTTGTTTTTTTTTTACTTTAGAAATTGTCTCTGATCTGAGTTCCTCTATATGTTTCTGCACCTGTCTGTCTCCTTCAGATGCTATCGATTCAGAGATTTCATTTACATGATTTCTATTCTCTTCCATGGTAGCGTCTCCTGTATTTGTTTCGGGTGGCCTCAGGACCTGAGATTGGATCTTGCTCCTGCTCTTTATCATCTTTTATAGCAATAAACTCTGCACTTTGGTGAAGTTAAGCAGTTAGCGCCTATGATAATTTGGGTCTGTATCCACCAAGCTTGTTCCCCTCCAGACATGCCTGGCTGTGAGTTGGAGCTCAGCTGGCTGGTTGCCACGAGGCTCCATGGGTTAAGACAGCAGCTGGCCATGTGGGGACAGTGGGTGTTCTCCAAGTTCGGCCATTTTCCAAGTTAGCAGATGAACACTGGCTGGCAGAGTTCTTACCTGGATGTCCTGAGACTCAGTCGGTAAGGTGGGTGGAATCGGAGCTTGGGCCATTGATGAGTCAGGGGAATGGATGCAGACTGAGACCGCTGCGTGGCCTGCTCGGGATATCAGGTGGGGTCTGAGCTGGAGCTCTGGGTCAGGGTGGCCAATTTTTTTAAAATTTAAATGTTTGTTTTAATTTAAAAAATTGTATATGGTTAACTATATATATATAGTTATGGTTAACTATATATATAGGATTTATAAATACATAATGTATTATTTTCCACTGTAGTAGATCTATTAGTTTGCTTGACTAAAAATTTCTCTATTTTATATATATATATATATAATAGAGAAATTTATTATATATATATAATAGAAAAAATATATATATAATAGAGAAATTTTTAGTCAAGCAAACTAATAGATCTACTACAGTGGAAAATAATACATTATGTATTTATAAATGGGTAGAAGAGACCTTTTTAAATGTTCACACTTTTTTTTACGAAGTATTTGATCTGGTGAATTTATTTTATTTTACTTATTTATTTATTTTTTCTTGTTTCAGAACTTTTTTTTTTTTTTTTTTTTTTTTTTTT
>PVJA010039841.1:0-18878 GCA_004027025.1 Myocastor coypus | reverse complement strand
AATGAACTATAGTGCATCTAAGGAGAGTCACCCAGACAAAAACATTCTCTCAGGCTTTCACAGAAAGCAAACTGGCCAAGCAATGGCCGTGACTCATCCCGAAGGCTGACACTAACAACGGTTCTACAAAGTACTGTCTATGGTCCCAAACTTAATCCTGAGGGGATTTGACCCTGGAAGATACAAAAAAAAGAATGTTTTGTTATACAGGTCTTGCTTTGACTTGCCCTTGACCACCCAGCAAGAAAAAAAAAATGTTTAATTACAATGCATGAAACGCAGAGCTAGATTGGTGAGATGAGCTTTAGTAGGCTTAGATTCAATAGCCTTCAACATTACAAGCTTCACTGGTGGTCCACTGCAATTGCAGAACATTTGACTGTGTATGTATCTGCTTCCTCCTAGTCCAAAGAGAAGTATATTCTTTTCCTTTTCTTTTTTTTTTTTTCTAAGCAACATCAATAGGGAGGTGGGTCGTGCCCACACACTGTACTCTGTAGAATGATTGTGAGGACAATATGCAATATGTCAACTTTCAAAAAAAAAGAAAGGGGAAAAGAAAAAGAAAAAACAAACAAAAAAAAGTAATGTTGATTTAAAAGGGTTAATGTTTAATTGTTTGATCAATCTTATATACCTACATGTATTAATCTAAACTGATCTGATGATGAAAATATGTAATATAACCATTGTTAAATTTAAACAATAACAATATTAAATTTAAAAAAATTAAAAAATAAAATAAAAAGTAAAATAGAAGACCTAGAGACAAAAAAGTTCAGGGAGAAAATGTAGAGAAATGAGCTTCTGTACAATGACCTGAATAATTATTTTTAGATATGACATCAATAGCACTGATGATAAAAGCAACAATAAATAAATTTAATATAATTTAAAATAACAAAAAAGTAGTTCAGAAAATGAAAGGGGAATACATGTTGTGGAAAAAAAATATGTTTAAACCAAACGCTTGATTAAGAATTGATATATAAAACACATAAGGAACTTACACAACGCAGGAGAAGAAATAAAAATAAATTCAATTAATATTTCTCTAAATGAATCAGACAAATGGCTAACAATTAAAACAACTTGGATCTAACACTGGTATTCTCCTAGATGGTTCATATCAAAAGCACATTTTCATTTATATAATAATGAAAACTATTTCATAAAAAATAACCCATCATTAGAGGATATGAGTGAAACACTACCATTATAATTCTGGGTTTATATTGAAAGGAATTTAAATCTAGATCCTCAAAAGATACTTGTGCTCCTATGGATAACATTCTTTCCATAGCCTTAATAGAGAAGCTATATGAATGGAAAAAAAATATATACATAGAATAGGAAAAAGAAGGTAGAGTAAAGAGTGACAGAAAGTTCTAAACTCTTTTGGATCTAGAATTAAGACAAATTAAAACAGCAACTTAGCAAAGAGAGAAAAGTTCCCAAAGTAGAGAAGCATCAACAAGGAAACGAAGTCACAGAGAAGCTGGAGAAACTGAAGAGAACACTTAGGAAAAGAATAAAGCATTCTGGACCTCTGATCCCAACTCCCAGAGAAGAGAACCCCTGTGCTTTATGTTTTATAAGCTTAGGCCTGAGAGGTTCAGCACCCCAGGAAGAAACAATGGACAAGCAGGTCTAGCTCTGTGAAAAACTCAATTATTATAATCCACAAGTCCAGTGACAAAATACACAATATCAACCATTGTTGATCCGCTATTCTTGGCTTGAAAATCTGTAACATATGTGCTGTTGTATGTTGCCATGTTTCTGTCTTTGTTTCTGATTTTTGAGCTGAGATATGAGAACAGAAATCTGTCCAGACATGGAATACACTTTGTATGTATAATGGCACAAAATTGCCAACTTAGTTTTGTTAATCTTTTAATAAAGAATAACAATGTGACATTTTACCAAAACATGATAATAGTACATTCACAATAATTGATATAATGCATATGGCTGTCCTTGTAGTAGTTATATAGAGCACAGGGTGTAGACATGATAATTTTTCTAAACAATGTTGGTACAAAAAATTTCTTCTCATTGAACTAAGAGAAAGTAGTTGTGTACATAGTCCAGTATTCCGTAAATGTGATGGATTACTGGCAGAACTGCCAATGTTGCAAGCTGTTGATTTAAGGCTTTTATAGCTCAGCATACTAATCTAGCTTTACGTTTTATGACTCATGGTTAAACTTTTCTGCTGTGTATTAAGGGTAAGTTAAAGCAAGACCTACACAACAAGACATATAACTTTTGTATCTCCCAAAGTCTGTCAAATCCTCTCAGGATTTACTTTGAAACCACGTACAGGGCTTTGTAGAACTGTTGTCAGTGTCAGCCATCTGGAGAATTCACAGCCATTGTTTGACCGGTTTCCTCTCTGTGAAAGCCTGTGCTTGACATGTCTTTTGGTTGCCCTATCTGGTCGGTTCTCTCTGGTCTCATTTGTAGAGTTCAGATCATTTTGATCCCTCTCTAAAATATTTTCTGGTAGTCTATGTAGGGTTGGCTTCGACATCATGAAATAGTTTAGTGGCTCCTTGTCGTGGAAGTATTTCACTTCTCCTTTACACTTGAAAAAGAGTTTTTCAGGGTATAGCAGTCTGGGCTGGAATTTGTTTTCATGGAGGACTTGAAGGACTCTGCTCCATGCTCTTCTTGACTTCATGGTTTGTGAAAAGAAATCTGCCCTTCTCCTGACGGGTTTTCCTTTAAATGTGATCTGTTCCTTTTCTCTAGCAGCTTTTAATATATTATTCTTCTGCTGAGTTTCTCTGATCTTGACTATTGTATGTCTCGGTGTATTTTTAATCAGGTTGATGTTTTTTTCGAGTTCTGTATGCTTGAGTTACTGAATGTCAGATTGTTTTCTCATATTTGGGAAACTTTCTAATATTACTTCTGCCCATATTCTTTTTATGTACTATGTATTGACTCTATCTTTCTGGTTAATTTCTATTAATCTCATATTGTTCATTTTTGCATCATCTTTAAGTTTTTGAATTATTTTTCCTGTATCCTGATTGTTTTTAAGACATTCTTTCTTATCTTTTCACTAGCTGAAACTGTGTCTTCAAGATCTGAAATTTTATCTTCAGTTTCATTCATATAGTGTTACCAGCTTGTGATTGAGATTTTATTTTCTTTTATATCATTTTGAAGCTGTTTCATGCAAACTATTTCTTTCCTATATTGCTCATTAAAGGATTCCATCATTTTACTCTTCTCCTCTAATTTTTTTTTATCAAGTTCTTCTTTAGAGGCACTTATTAAGTCTTTCATTATAGCTATTCTTTCTTTTTTCTACTTCAGAAATTATTTCTGCTCTCATTTCCTCTCTATCTTTCTGCAGTTGCTCCTTTACTTCAGACTATCAATTTAGAAAATTGTTTTAACTTCAAGCGTTATTTCTGATCTGATTCCCTCTATACTTTTTTTCAGCTTTTTTTTTTTAACTTCAGACTCTAGTAATTCATAGGTTTCTTTTTTTTACTTTAGAGGTTATCTCCAGTCCCAGCACATCTATATACTTCTGGATTTGTTTATTCACCTTAGATGCTACTAATTCAGATACTTTGACTGCATGATTCTCACTTTCTGCTACAGTAGTGTCTCATTTATTTGTTCTGGGTGGGTTTGGAACCTGAAATTCCATTTTTATCTTTGTGTTATTCTATATGTCAGTGATCTCTGACCTTTGGTTCAGAACTCTGGTGATATGTCATTACTACCTACTGAAATTTGGGTCTAGATCTATCAAGTTTGGCCTTGTCCAGATGTGCTGGTTGGGTCTGACTGCTGTTCTCAGCTTCTTCCAGGTGTAGCTTTTGGAGGACAGCCTGCTATGCTCCTCTGGCAAGATGCTCAGCTTCTGCGTTTTAGCTGGTAGGGTCTGACCTCCAGCCTCTCTGTGGAGATTTTTGCTGTGGGGGTCAGAAGCAGATGCCTGAGCTGTGTTCTGTGTGAGGTACAAGTTCTGGTGGTGCAAGGATGCAGGCCTAGTATTTCTGCCTACATGCCCACCAATCATGAGCTGTGGGTGGGGGTGGAATTCCTGTGGCAATGCCAGGGCACAAGCTGAGAGGTCCTACTTTCACACCCAACGTTCAGTCTGTTGATTCACCAGGACGGCTGTGGATGGGGGCTGAGTTCCAGTGGAAGTGCAGGGGCCACAGGCCAAGAGGTCCTACCTGTGCACCCACCAACTGCTCTGTCAGTCTGTCAGAGCTGCTGTGCACAGTGGCTGAGTTCCAGTGGAAGTGTGAGGGGCCACAGGCTGAGAGGCCCTATCTGTGCATCCGCTGATCAGCAGAAGCTGCCAATTTAGTTTCAGAATGTAGAATCATTAAAAAACTTGGGGAGTTCTTCAGCTGTGGTATTAACTGGCAATAAAAATGTATATACTGCATACCTATGCACATCACTTCTGAAAAACATATCACACAAAAACAATGCTGTCTTGAGGTCAACACTGGTAGACTTGTCAACAAGGACTGCATATCACTGTGACTCACTGATCCTATCTATCCATTATGCCTCAGTGTCCTACTATTCTATCAGTTCATCTACTTATGGACCTAATGGAAAAGGAACATGGGCCAATATGTGGCTTGCAGTCTCTGCTAAATGTACATGACAAATGTTCTTATTAGCAGGCAAGATTAAACTCTACAATAGTCAGCCGGGCGTGGTGGCTCACGCCTGTAATCCCAGCACTTGGGAGGCTGAGGCAGGAGGATTGGTGGGAGCTCAAGACCGGCCTGGGCTACAAAAGTGAGCTCAAGGTCAGCCTCAACTGCATAGCAAGACCCTGTCTCAAAAAGACCAAAAATAAATAAATAAATAAACAAGCAAACTCTACAATAGTCAATGGATTTTTAGCTTCAGTATTGTCATCAGCCACCAGAACTGATATGCTCAGTGCAAACATATGTAATTGGTGGTCTTTAGTTGCCTTAGAATTTAATGTTCATGTGTTTCATTTTTTCTTTTGAAATACTCCAAAGGCTTTTCTTTTAAGGAAGATTATTGATTTTCATGCAGGGAAGCAGTTTTGTGTTTTTCATGGCTTTGCTCATCACCAGAGCCTACAAAATATTCAAAACAGCCTTGGAGAACATGATTCACCTGTTGCAATGAAGTTATAATGTAAACCATCTCAGAAGCCTAGGAAGACCTGGTCAGAAAATTAACAAGTACTGGAAATATAGTTTAGTGAGAAGGTTCTGAGGTCTTCTGCCAAATTATCTTAAATATAGAAATACTAAGCTACTGAAAGTGTGTAGCAATTAGAACTCTTTTGAAGTTTGGTGAGAATATAAAATAGCATATCAATTTTGAAAAATTAGTCATTTATTTTAAAGGTAAATATACAGTTTTCACTTTGTGATCTCTTAACTCTAACTGGATAGTTATTTCCAAGAGATAGATATTTTGTCCATATGAGGATATATGGAAGATTATGTTAATACCGCTAAACTATTCATGTTTTATTGTCAAATTGTAAGAGTTCTTTCTGTATCTTAGTTACCAGTCCTTTATGAAGTGTCCTGTGCAAATATTTACTCAATCTATACCTTGGCTTCTCTCAGCGTTGTCAGTTCTGAAAATTAACTTTAGTAGAGCAAAGGCTTTTAGCTTAATGAAATCTAGAACATCTAATTCTTTCAGGGATTGTGCCTTTGAGGTTGAACTGAACAAAATCCTTTAACAGATCTGAGATCATTTAGATTTTCTCTAATGTTATCTTCTTAGACTTTTATACTTTGGCATTTTACATTAGGATCTATGGTCCATTGTGAGTTACTTTTTGTGACATATGGTATGTATCTAGATTCATTTATCTGAGTTTAGATGCCCAATGACTCCAGCGACATTTCTTGAAAATACTGAATTTTTTTCCATTGTACTGTATAGTTCCTTTATTAAAAATAATTTAATTATATAATTTTCTTGAATCTGCTTCTATGAACAAATCTTCCATTCTTTAAACAATATCGTATTATATTCATGGTTGTAGCTTTTTAGTTAAGTCTTATGATTTAGATTATGTCAGTCCTCCAATTCAACACTGAGTTATCTATTTTTCCCTTTTCTCTTTAATATTAATTTGAAGCTCAGTTTGTTTATATTCACAAAAAAAACTTGGTTTGCAATATTTATTGAAACAATGTTTAATCCGTAGGTCAAATTTTGAAGAATTTATATCTTGAAAATGAGTGTCATGTTATCCACAAACATAATAAAGTCAATCCCAGCTCTAGGGAATTTGACACATGAGTCTGAGCTGTGTAACAAGACTCTACACCCAATAAATTAATTTTAAAAATATTTTTCAAATTTTTATTCATTTTAATGAGGAAACAAGATAAAATGGCAATGAAGCATTTTCTAAACAGGTTAGTAGGAAGTTCGCAATAATTAATACAGTGCATATGATTGTCTTCATAGTAGTTATTCAGAAGACAAGATGCAGACATGATATTCTGTCTAGACAATGTTAGTACAAACTTTTATCAGTGAACTGAGAAAAAAATATATAGAGATGCTTCTCCCTTTGATTTTCACAACAAATGTGTTTTATTTACATTTTTGTAAAGTTAGTAATGAATGACACTAAGTTGCCTAACCTTAATCAGAAAGGATGTTCATCTCAGGAGTGAGGTAACTTATTTGCTTTAGGCACTGAGCAAAGTCACGCCTGCATATATCTGATTGCTTTCCTACTTTGGTGTCTCCCAACATATTCCTCTTTTTCATTTTGTTATTCCAGAGAATGATGTTCCATTGTCGTTACAGAAGCTGTATTTGGAGAAGTCTTTAAAGGATCTATTCGTCCAGTCTAAAGATTTTAGGTACTTGAATTCAGCAAAATAACTCTAAATAGCCCATTAGTCCATAATAGTAGTGGTTTATCAGAAGAACTGGCAATTGTCAGAAGTTGTTGACTTGAGCTTTTTACAGCTCAGCATATATAATGGCAGTAATCTTTATATCTTGTTATACTTTTCTGTTGGATTGCTAAGCCAAGTTAAAGCAAGATCTATGTAATTAAAAATGTAACTTTTTTAATCTCACAAAGTCAATCATGTCCCCTCAGAATTGACACTAGAACCATGAACAACACCTTGTAAATCTTTTGTGAATGTCAGCCATCTGCCTGTGTCACAGTCATTGTTTGACTAATTGGCTCTCTGTGAAAGCCTGATAAAATGTTTTCTCTCTAGGTGACTCCCTTTAGGCACACTGGAAATCGTCAAACAATTTCCTCTGTGACCCCATAATTGCCTTGAAAAGAAAATGTGGGACAATGCTGAGTTATAGGTTGTTACACTACAGGTTCTCTTATGTCCTGAGTCCTCACTAACCTTGATGTGTGAGGGCCAAAATACTGGCTATGCCAATAGTCCCTGTATTTCTCTAGAGTCTACAAATTTTAGTTCATAACCATCCAAAATATCATAATGATATTATTACCCTATAACAGAGGCAGTTGAGCTTAATATCACTATCAGTCTGAATATCAAAAGCCTTAGACATAAAATGAAACTGCTATTTTCCAGCAACTATGGATGTTCTAAAATTTAAATCCCTATAGAATGTTAAAAAACAGTTACACATTTTTTACATAGAAATTTAATAAAAACTTAAAAAATGAAAAACAATAATTTCACTTATTTATTGTCTGATGCTCTTCCTTTATATAGCTCTAACTTGGTGACCTATGTGTTGTCTCTCTATCTAAAGAAATTTTTCATTTCTTATAACAAACTTCCACTCAAGTTTGGTAGAGAAAGAAATTCCCTTTCGATTCTGAGGGATATTTTTACAGAGTGAAAAATTCTAGATGGGTGATAATTTGCTCTTGCATTTTAAATATTTTATTCCATTCACTATTTCACTATTTTGTTGTTTAGATGGTTCTCTCTCTCTCTCTCTCTCTCTCTCTCTCTCTCTCTCTCTCTCTCTCTCTCTTTGTCTCTCTGTCTGTCTGTCTCTCTCTCTCTCTCTCTCTGGCTTATTTCAAGATATTTTTTTTCTTTTTTATTTTCTCCAATTTGAATATGATATGCTTAGGTGAAAGGTGTATATATTTTTTCACATTTTTATGTGTTCTGTTTTTGTGTTTTGCAGTTGATTTAAGGAAACTCTCAGGCATGATGTGTGAAAATAAAACTGGATATGAATCACTTGAAGAGATCAAGGGTAATGCTTTATTCCTTTTAGTATGGGCTGACCCTGAACAGGGCTCTCAGCTTTTCAGAGTTTCTGTTTCATATCTGTAGCAAGAATCAGCCTAGACAGTTCTCAGGTTGGTCTCTGACCTTGCACCTTTTTCAGGGAGACACATGAAGCTATGACAGGATTTGGAAGGCAGGGACAGCTCTGGGCTGGACTGAGGAGGCTTGAGCAAAGCATTAGCCAATAGGCGAATCAAGGCAGTTTCAGAGGAAGGCCACTGATCAAAGGCACAGGACAAGTACTGATTGCCAAACTTAAAGACTGGTTGTAAAAAAGTCCACAGTTAAAAACTGAGAAATTCAGAAAAATTGAAAAGAGATTTCAAAATCAAAATACAAATTCAAGACATACATAACCCATAAAGAATTAGATCACAAAGGCCTGCGCCAGTCGGAAATAGTGGAAATGGGGTAGTTTATACAGAAGGATGGGGAAGATGGGATCCCAACTGAGTCTCTCTTAAATGAAGAGAGCTAAAAATATTTTAAAAATCAGGGCTGTAAGTACATCTAGTTATGAATCATCAGTAGCATCATAGTGAATCGCCATCACACATGCCCATGCCTTGATTTTACACATTGATTTTGCCACTGGAATGCTTCTTCTGACCTTCTGACCTGCCTCTCATTGACATTGTCCCCAGGCCTCACATACTAATGACTTTTTTATTTTTCAGTTTTTCTTTATAGGCTTGTTTCATATTTATAGGTTTATTTTGTTAAGTACATCTCTGTTAGGAGTGTGGACATTTCAATAATTTAGGAAGAGGATTTTTGTTTTTCCAGTATCAAAAGTACCTGGTAAAGTTGTGTTTGTAGCAATTTTTTTAATTTTACAGACTTGAATTATACTAAAGTTTCAGATTATTTTTCTGTAAGTATAAGTTTAGCATATAACTGAAAAATAACGACAGCTGCTCTACTTGTCAGTAGCTACTGGAAATTTAAATACAGCAAATGGTTATTTCTGTTATCTTTCTTTACCGGGCATCTCATTTTGAGCAGAATCTTTTAAAATTCATACCTAAAAGGCAATCCTGGGCAAGAAAGACAAGGCAGGAGGCATTACAATTCCAGACTTAAATTATACTACAAAGCTACAGTGATAAAATCAATATTGCACTGGCAAAAAAAGTAAATAGACCTAAGGATCAATGAAATAGATTAGAAGATGCAGAAGCAAATACAAACACGCTCAGCCAACTTATCTTCAAAGAAGAGGCCAGATATGCTTACTGGAAGAAAGATAGCCTCCTTAACGAATGGTGCTGGAAGCACTGGATCTCTACATGCTGAAAAATATAACTTGATCCAGGTCTATTATCATGCACTAAACTAAAGTCAAAATGGATTAAATATCTAAACATTAAAACAGAAACACTATTTCTCCTGTAGAGAAAGTAGGAGGAAATGTTGAAAACATCAGTGTAGGCAAACAGTTCATGGAAAAAAATCAAACTGCACATGTATTACTTGAAAGAACTAACAGCTGAGATCTCCTCTTACTGAGAAGTTTTTGTATGTCAAATGAATACCAAGGTAGTGAAAAGACAACCCACAAATTCAGAAAAAAATCTTAACTAATAAGTATTCAGACAAAGCTCTTCTATCTAGAATTTATAAAGAACTAAAAAAAACGTTAAGGTTCCAAACTTTAAAGACTCAGTCCAGAAATGGGTACTCAAGATGAACACACACTTCTCAGGGGAAGATATACTAGAAGCTAATAAATACATTAAAAAATGTTAAATATCGCTAGTCATCCATGAAATGCAAATTAAATCAACAATGAGATCTCACCCCAGAAAAAATGGTTATCATAAAGAAATCAACCAGCAACCAATGTTGGAGAGGCTGTAGTGAAAAAGGAACCCTTCTCCACTATTGTTGGGAATGCACACTGGTGCAACAATTAGTTGGAAATCAGTATGGAGACTCCTTTAAAAAACAAACAGTCGAAATTCTATTCAACCCAGCTATCCTCCTAGTGGGAATTTTCCCAGAACTGAAAACATCATATCATAGTGTAATATGTGCACCTATATTTATAGCAGCACAATTTGTGATAGCCAAATCTTGGAAACAACCAAAATGCCCATCTCCTGAGGAATGAATGCAAAAGATATGGTGTTTTTATACAATGGAGAATTACTCAGCTATAAAGAATAATAACCTTGAAGCCTTCATATATAAGCGGATGTATCTTGAACTTATAAGTGAAATAAAGCAGATGTGCATGCGTAAATATTGTATAGTCTCTCTGGTGTAAGAATCGAAAAGAAGAAATAAAAATAGAAAGTCATAACAAAGTTAATAGAAAGTAAAGATTTAAGGATTAAACAATGAAGAGAGAGCAAGGGGAAAGCTATGAAATATGGCAGGGGCAAAACTATGCATTTATACACACAAGATGGTTAAGACAATGGTCCTTATAATCTCAGTCATGTTGGAAACTGGCAGTTAATGGGCAGACTTCTCTCTCCAAGTAACTATATATTCTGAGATCTGTGAACTAAGCAACTACACTGAGGATAGCAATGTGTAATCTGAAGCCATATTTCAAATAACTATCATTCTGATCTTCTAAATGTGTACTGCCTCTAATGTCATTTCAATTATTGCTATAATGTCTCTGAAGTAAATGTTGGTTTAAAAAAATAAAAAAGAGAAAATGAGACAAGAAAAAATGCCTTAGGATTGTTCTGCTAATATTTTCTATATGGTTACATTGCTAATTTTCTGTGTAAGTATGTGTAATTCCCTTTTTCACATTCTATAGGGATTTAAAGTTTAGAATATCAACGACTGTTGAGAAATACCTGTTCTACATTATATCTAAGGTGTTTGATATTCAGAAAGATAGTGACATTAAGGTCAAGTTCCTGTGGTAGAATAATATCATTAAGCTTCTCTTCTGGATGGTAAACAACTTATATCTGTGGACCAAAACAAAAATTAGAAATAAAGATGGGATACAAAGATAGCTAATATTTTGTCCTTAGCCTATCAAGGTCAATGATGACTCAGGATATAAGAGAACCTGTACTATAACATTCTGTAACTCGGAGGGGTCCCAAATCTTCCAGTCAAGGTGATTATGGCGCTACAGAGGAAAGTGATAGGCAGTGTGCAGTGTGCCCAAGGAGAGTCACCTAGAGAGAACATTCTCTCAGGCTTTCACAGAGAGCAAACTGGTCAAGCAATGGCTGTGACTCATCCAGATGGTTGACACTGACAAAAGATCTACAAACCACTGTACCTGGTTCCAGGGTAAATCCTGAGGGGGTCTGACTGATCTTGTCAGAT
Source organism: Myocastor coypus (assembly GCA_004027025.1). NCBI lineage: Eukaryota > Metazoa > Chordata > Mammalia > Rodentia > Myocastoridae > Myocastor > Myocastor coypus. Next base: position 7,314 of record PVJA010039841.1, on the reverse strand, counting down.
ACAAAAGTTACATTTTTAGTTATATAGTTCTTGCTTTATCTTCGTCTTAACTATCTAGCAGAAAAGTGTAACCATGAGGTATAAAAAGTAAAGTTACATTAATATGCTGAGCTATAACAGGCTCAAGTCAACAACTTCTAACATGGCTAGTTCTGCTGATAACCCACTACTGTTATGGATTATTGGACTATACTGAGTTATTTTGATGAATTAATGCACTTATAATATTTCAATGTCAATGCAATACCCATATCTGACCCCCCAAAAAAGGCGGATATAATTGAAGGAATATTTTGTAGAGAAACAATTAGGACAAGTATACAGCTACTTTGTCTTAGTTCAATGAAAAGAAAAATCTGTACTAATATTGTTTAGACAAGATATCATGCCTGCATCTTATACTTTGAATAACTGTTACAAAGACAACAATATACAAAGAATTAATCATTATAACTATTCTACTAACCTGTTTTGAAACTGCCTCAATGATATTTCTTTCTCATTAAAATTTAAAAAATAAAAATAAGTAAATGAATAAATTAAAAAATCATACCTAGAATAATTATATTTACTTTCTCCCCAGTTTTTATAGGCATATAAGAATAAATAAGGTTGTAGTAGGCAAACACACACACATTCACATGCATACTCTGAGGTCACTAAAGTGCATTATGTTAACAATAAATTTATTGATTTTAAATTGAAGACCTATGGTAAGAAGCTGGTAGAAAGACTGAAATATTACAAGTTCTCTGAAGATCACTGCCTTGTATTTATTTCTTGTCTGGAAATCAGATGCGTAATTATTCTCCTCAAAGGAGAATGTACTGTTTCTTTCTCCCTAAACTGCCCAACTTGATTCACTTTTCTTCTGCTGGTGTCGTTCCTCTGCCAGTGTAGTGTCACCCACAGTTTAAAGAAGAGGCTTATTTTGCTGTGTTAATTCAATCTGTAGTCAGGTGTCTCCAAGATGGCAGGGCCTGATGGAAAGGTCTGATGAAGGAAGTTTTTCACGTTATTGGACCCAGGATGTAGCCTGCAAAAGTGGGGGCTGACAAGTACATATTTCCTTCCTTCCCAAGGCCCAGAAATGTGCCTCTTAGGTCCAGGCCCTACTTCCTCATGGCATATTTAGCTATGAACTCCTCATTGGAGTAATGCACTGTCACACATAGTGTCTCCCTAATCTGATCGCACCTGGGAGCTCCACCTCAGAGTGCATGAGTCCTTGGGGGAACATTCAAGAACTGAACTACAAATAGTCCAAAATGTGGAGCCCACAAGGCAAGAGTGCCATGATTCAGCCACCTACTCTGGCTGTAATCCAGACCTTGTTCCTTCTGTTACTCATGTATCGATAAGTGAACAAGAGTATGCTTGTTTAAAATGATGCTCTTAGGTTTAGCAAAGTAAAACAAATATTTATTTCAAACAGGGCATAGGCTGCCTTGTCTCTTCTTCTAATTTTTTCTTAGCTTTTGTCCAAAGCTAGTACATTAATTTTCTGAGGTTTGTAGTTCATACAAACTTTCAAAGTAGCTATAATTTTCTACTATATCATTAGTTCAAAGTATATCAAACTACTATCTTTTCAAATATTAGCTTCGTTACTGGTCTGTTATTATGAAAGCTTTTATATTTTGAAATCAAGGCACTATTTCCCCCCTCAATGAGAAGTAGCAACAGAATCTAGCTGTGTTAGTATTTTACGTCTCTAAGAACTATGTTCATTCTGCCAATAGCTAGGTTGAAATATGCTGTTCATTCAAATTCAAGAGAAATGTCAGGGAATTTTAATTCATTCAGACTAGAAAAGACTTTTTGTTTCTGAAACAACAAGACCTAAACAAAGACTGATAGTCCCTGAAAGACAACATAATTGAAAAGTTCATTACAAATCAGTTATTTATGTTCACCTTCCTACATCACCCAGATAACTTAAGACAAACAGACTTAAACATTAAAGAGTGGGGACAAGAAAGAACCTATTGGTCAGTATTCTTAGAAGAGACAAAATCAAAATCTTCCCCAAAGGAGAGATATATAATTGTTTAAGGATAACATGGAGTCTCTTTGCCCAGCTGTGTATTTTCCTGCCAATTATGTCTTAATTGAAAAGGAAAATGACAGCGTACCATCTCCTCCCTTACTTGCATAACACAGACCTTATCGATTTTTCACTTTTTAAAGTAATGGGTTGTTCAATATCAAAAGACACTCTACCTTTTCCCTAATAGCTGATGTTTCTCAAATGTGCAAATGAATTATCAAGAAATCCATCTCGTTCTTTCCTGATCTCTCAAATCAGAACTGACCAGGATGAACTGAAGAGCAAAATCTTATTCTTGTGGAAGCAACACAGGGTGATTCTGTCACTGAGGACTGGAGTCCCCTCAGGTTTTTCTGTACACTAGGATGTTCTGTAGATGTTAAAATTCTCTATACTATACCACACCATGGGAATGTAACATCAAAAAAATGCACATAGGAACAATGCTTAATATGAACAGCAGCTATTTAGTTTATGTGATTCAATCAAATTGAAACAAATGTGTAGATAAATCCCCTCTCTTGTTCATATGTATTAGGATTATACATTTTCTACCAACATATAAAAGTATGATTGAATGAGAATAATTTTGTTTTTCTTTTTCTATTTTGTGGGACTGGGATTCAAACTCCCAACCTTGCAACTGCCAGGCAGGCACTTGTGCCACGGAGCTAACTCCCCAACCCCCTGAGTATAATTTTCTTGCTGATCAAACATTTTATATCAGGTCTACACATCAGTTAGGAATAATACATGATATTGGTAAAGCCAGCCAAGTAAGATAGCTTGAATAATTAGGAGATCAATTTCTGTCTTTTGTAACATAAATTGGGAAAGATGTCTAAAATGATGAGCATGACTTCATTCCAGACATGACACTTTTACCAGCTTATGACCCTCTTAGGGGTAAGGATGCTTTTATCTATTCTTTTAAGAGTAACACTTAACATGTATTGGCACTAGTTAACGTTTTGGATGAACAAGTGGATAAATAAAAGCTTGAATAACAATAATATAATCTAAAGAAGGTAGAATTAAATGTATAAGTACTGTCTGAGGTTTCAGTGCACTTATGGATCAGAACTTCTCTAGTGGAGTTCTTGTTCTGTACCATATATTTCAGAAACATCTTATGGAGAAAAGTTATATTAAATTATATTTTAAATGGTGCATAGGATTTGAATAGAAAATAAAGTTGCATATTAGTTTATAACAACATAGGATTTAGAGTCCAAACATTGATATTTGTCCTAGCTCTAACTGTTTGATGAAGTAAATAAAATTCTCTGAAACTTTTTCTTCATGTGAGTATTGAGATGATAGCAATTACTGTGTACTTTTGCAAGTCTTTTATTATTATTACTTTAATTGTTCTTTTAAACATATTCCAGATCATTTATTTCTTGTTTTGTGTTCTCTGTCTTTTATAAATATGTACAGTGTAAGGAACTTGTCATTAAAAATTCATTTTTATTATCAAGCAAATTGAATGTTCCTTCAGTCCCAAAATACAGCTAAATGTCTATTCAATGTTTTTTTTCACTTGTTTCTTCAATTCATTTACTTATTTCCACACAATATTCTGGTCCCTGAGGACTTCATAATCAAAAAAGCAGGTAATGGAAGCCTGTTTCTTATATTCTGTCAAATGAGACAACTAATAACATATCCTGAGAGAAATATTCTGAAGTGATAAGAGAGCGAAGACAAGACATTCTAGTCAGGACTATTACAGAAAGCCTGTTGGAGAAGTTAATGTCTGAGCCGAGATATAAGGAAGCCATGACTGATCTACTTAAAGAGCTGAGAAATAAATATTTCAGGAAGCATTCACTGCAATTGTACCAAAAGCTTAAAGTTTGTGAAACAAAGACACCTTTAATGAAGGGAATGCAGAATCTTGGAGACATAAAGTAGAAATCTATTCTCCTTTCAGTTAGAGCCTCACTGACCACTGAATTATATATTAGGGTGCACACCATAGTATTTTGATATACATTTATGTAGTGGAATTCTTGGCATGGTTAACCAAATTAATACAGACACCATTTTAAGTAGTAATTTTGGGGGGTGTTTCTGTCATTTAGTCTACTAGCAGTCTTTTCCAGGAGATGACATTATCTCCATCTTTCAGATGAGGAACTTGACACAGGCAGAGATTAAATCACTGGTTCCTCATCTTATACATAATTTGAGGTCAAGTGTCCTTTTTAAAGGTTTTATGGTACATACATCACATACCCTTTACTCACATCTCTGTTCATTCACTTAGGTTGATTCCTACTTTGGCCATTGCGAATAATGCTGAAATAAATAGGAAAGTACAGTTTCAATTCCTTTAGATATTAGGAAGAAGTAGCATTCCTGTTATTGAGTAGTTTCATTTGGGTTTTCTCTGAAATTTTCACTATATATATATATATAATGCCTTTTGTAACTCCTGTTAAAGCCTGTGGCCTGTGTAATGTACTTGTAAGATTGATTGCTCAGAAGAGAGTCTGTTTTGAATATATATATATATATATATATATATATATATATATATATATTCCATATATATATATATATATTCCACTTACTTTTCCACTAACAAAAAATCCCATTACTTGTGATAACCTGGATAAAGTTAGAAGCTACCATATTTAGTAAAATAAGCTAAGCAAAGAAAAGCAGAAGTGCATGATTATAGTTATAAGTAAGATTTTAAAGCCTAAAACACAGCAACAAAGAACAGAATGGCAGTTACCAAGGCCAGAGGCAGGAGCTTAAGCACAGTGGAAAGGGAGAACACGGTCAAAGAGCATGACCTTTCACTCAGACAGAAGAAAGGTTTCAGTGAACCTTTGCATTGTGGGCATCATCATTTATAATAGTCTCATAAATTTCAAGATAGCTGAAAGAGGGTATTTTAATCTCACCAAAAGTGGTAGTAGATGATATAATGGATATTTTAATTAGCCTGATTTCATTTTTCTGCAGTATCACATTATGACCCCCAATTATATATCATATATATTACATACGATATATAACTTGACCATTAAATTTTAACTTAATTTAAATTTTTTTTGTTTGTTTGTTTTTGGAAAAGGGTCTACAGGGTGTTCAGGGACTCACCACTAGATGAAACTCATAGTAATCTGTTTGTTTACACCCTCCCAAGTGCTGGGATTACAGGTGCACCCCACAACACCCAGTCTTTAAATTATAACTTTAATTTAAGTAAATAATAACTTGAGATCAAGCTAGGACTTACATCAGCCCTTTTGGTTTCATTTATTAGACCTTACTTGCTCTAAATGATGCACAGAGCTTTTCCAGAAGTGACAGAGCTGCCAACGGTCCCAGATGCCCTTCCCAGCTTTCCCAGAGGCAGAGCCACACAGAAAGTTCCTAAAACACATAGTCAAGCACGACAGGTAAACTCCAAGATATTGGATGTATTTATGGTTCCCTATCTTTTGAGGGAGTTTACATCTTGTTTCTGAAATCCCTGCCTTTTGTAACTCCTGTTAAAGCCAGTGTAATGTACTTGTAAGATCGATTGCTCAGAGGAGAGTCTGTTCTGAATTAGAAAATTGTTGCTGCTAAGGAGCCCCTGGGGGCTGGGGGCTGAGGTGCTGCACATGGGTTCAGCATGCCAGGCCCTTTTGCTGATAATGAATGGGGAAAACGTGGCCAGCAAGGCCCACAGAAAGAAAAAAACACTTAAGCCTCTTGATGAAAGGCCATATGAGAAGGTAAGTGTTATAATTCAACTGAAAATAGAAGCCAGCGGCAGGTTATCCTTCCTTCCAGGCAGACCAGACCACTTGCAGGACTGCTTTCCTGCAGCTACGGTGGCAGTGATGGATTATCTGGGAAGGGGAAGCAGTTGAGCTGAGCCACCCCCTCCTCGCCTACTTCCCAGTTCCCCTCAGGCTACAAGGTTTCAGGGCAGCTTTAATCCCTGTTAGTCCCCACTCTCCCACAGACCCCAGGACCAGTCCAGGGAGTTACCATGCCTGGAGAGCATCCTTTCAAGCTGTTTCCTGAAACTCAAGCCTAAAAGACAGGAGTTGGCCCTCAGGTGCTCGCCAGAGCCTCTCATTCATTATCCTGCTAGGGAGGACTATTGAAGAAGCAGTCTGGACCCCAGTGTTCAAGTCTTTCTGCAGAGGGAGCATTGCTTGGTCAGGACAGGATCACTGAAGGTATGTAAGGAATGAGCCGCCCATTTCAGGCGGCAGCTGTAAACCTTACCAGATGATACAGTAACAGAAATTTTTCAGTGTTTGGGTGAAAGACAGGGACTCTTCATTTAAGTCACTTTCTGCTTCTACTCTTTATGCAGACACCTTCCTTCTATGCCCTTGTGCTAGTTTCCATTAAAACATATTGAGTTTGTTGTCCTTTCAAAGCGGTTTTATTTTTATGAGGTACTGTTGTGGTCTCCCAAATTGCCCAAGAATGATTGGTATGTCTTTAATTTTGGAATTTTATGGCCCTTGGAGAAACATTTTTTAATCATACAGGTCATCTAGGAGTATTGTTAAGCTGCATAGGTAGCCATTGGATTTCTTGTCCAGAAAACTGGCCAGAATCTTTAGACTGGAGGCAGATAGAAGACCCCAGGACACACGTTATGTGGCTGTATCTGTTTCTTACTGGAACCTGCTGAGGATCTTGCATCCAATATTTGATGCAAAAATCACCCTACAAAAAAAGAGAAATGGCAGAAGTTACAAGCCCAAATGACCTGATTCATACAAGCAAGGTATAAGATGTAGATGGTGACACCTGTTAAGGGAACATTATTCTCCACCAGTGACTGTTTCACTGTTTGCTCAGTCATGTTCTCTTCGCAGGAAGTCTCTTTCAGAGCTTCCAATGAAAACATTATAACAGATATTTCCAACCTGGAATACTCACAATTGTCTATTACTTATTCTAAGACTTAGTATACAAGGAGGCAAGAATATGACAAATAAAAGTGAGTTTTATGATGGGTAAATCTTGGTTAATATTATATAATTTGTAAAAGGGGATTTAAAAAATCATACACATTTTAGGCAACAAAATGTAGATAATCCCTGGCAAAGTGTTATAGGAATTAAATGAGATATATAAGTCTTCTGATTATCCTGAAGCTAATTTTCTACTGAACTAAGATTAAACAAAGGTAGAAAGAAAATTGAGTTTTTTCTTCAGTAGTTTCCTGTAGCATATTTCTTGAAGTAAAAAATAAGATTGGCTTGTTTCTTTTCCTAGCTATATTAGAAATA
>PVJA010039840.1:6790-18990 GCA_004027025.1 Myocastor coypus | reverse complement strand
TTTTGTAGCCCAGGCTGGTCTCGAACTTGCACCAATCCTCCTGCCTCAGCCTCCCGAGTGCTGGGATTACAGGCGTGAGCCACCACGCCCGGCTTGTTTAACATTTTTTAAAAACAAAATTGGTGCTATAAGTATTCACTGTTTACTAGCCAGCTTGCTTTATTTATTTATTTTGTCAAGGTCTTGCTATGCTGAGTGCTGGCCTCAAACTCACTGTCCTTCTGCCTCAGCCTCCTGAGTGCCAGGTTTTTTAAAGTGCCACCAATGTCTGGCACTTTAAAAAATATACTTCTCCCTCCCTCCCTCTCTCCCTCTCTCCTTCCCTCCCTCTCTCCCTCCCTCCCTTCCTTCCTTCCTTCCTTCCTTCCTTCCTTCCTTCCTTCCTTTTCTTGTTGCCTTTCCCTGGTCTGACTTCCTTACCAGGCCCTTTGGGTCAGGGAGAAATGTTGCCTTATTTACTCTTGCATTGTTAATAGCTCAGTGGAATAAGTGCTTGCCTGTTAAGCGCAAGGTCCTGAGTTCAATCCCTGGTACCATAAAAAACAAATAAGCAAGCAAACAAAAACAAAACCTACATTGAGCTTGGCAAGAAAAAATTTAAAGCTTTAATTTTTTTTTCTAATAACATGCTTGAGGAGATTTTTACAAGAGTTGAATGTGACATTTTTGTCTCTGTATCTCTGTCTTCTTCTCTGTGTCTGTGTCTCTGTCTCTGTCTCCATCTCCACCCCTACATTGCCCAGGCTGGACCTCGAACTTGCAGTCCTCCTGCCTCAGCCTCCCAGAGGACTGGGACTACAGGCTGTGTTTGGGCATTTTCATTTGTTGCCACTTCAGGCCTTTTTCTCAGCCTCTTTCTTCCTCTTCCTCCTCCTCTTCCTCTTCCTCTTCCTCGTCCTCGTCCTCGTCTTCTTCTTCTTCTTCTTCTTCTTCTTCTTCTTCTTCTTCTTCTTCTTCTTCTTCTTCTTCTTCTTCTTCTTCTTCTTCTTCCCCTTCCCCTTCCCCTTCCCCTTCCCCTTCCTCTTCCTCATAGCCAGTGGAGCGATGGAGGAAAGGAGGAACGCCTCCCACAGTGGGTCTTGCTGGAAGCTGGCCATAGAGGTGCACGTGGGAGAGCTGGTGTGGTGGGGAACCAGCTGGTAGGAGCCGGGCATGTGTAGGCGCTGTTCTAGAGATGGACAGGAGCAGCTGTGGAGGAACGAGGGCCAGAAGGACAGGGAGGGGCAAGCACAGTACGCCCAGCGGCGGGCTTGTCCCAGTGACCACCTCCTGATAGCTTCAGAATGTAAACGAGCCTTTTCATGAATGCGCTTTGTGGTACAGGGTGATCGCACGCACTGCAGGAGTTGGCTCGTGTGCACTGCACATCTTCATGCTGGGCCCATCTCCCTCCTCTCCTGCCTGTCCCGTGGGCACCTTCCCTTTTGCAAAAGATCTGTCTCCCTCCCAAAATTAAATATATATGTTATTTTGAGTCAGGGTTTGTCATGAAATTCAGGTTGGCCTTGAACTGACTTTGTAGCCCAGGCTGGCCTCGAACTCATGGTGACCTTCTTGCCTCAGTCTCCAGAGAGCTGGGATCACAGGTGTATCTTTTGTGGCACAGGAGCACTCCACTGTGTATAAATGTCACTTTTTCTGCCATCTCTGAGCTGTTGATAAAAGTTATCATTTTGCACAGTGTGGCTGACCTAGGCAGGGGTCAGTAGAGGGCTGCGGACCTGGAGAGAGATGTGGTGGAAGATCCCAACGGCAGAAGAAAGGGCGCTGCGTCTAGCGGCTGCCACCTGTGGGGTGAGGTTGCCTGGGCCTGCCCCCAAATGCTGCCTCAGGTCCCTGTCCTCCTCTCGCCTGTCCCCCACTGTCCCAATCAGCCGTGCTTTTTTTCCTTTTCTGAGACAGGGTCTCACTAGGCAGCTCAGGCTGGCCTTGAGCTCGCTTTGTAGCCCAGGCTGATCTCGAACTCACACTAATCCTCCTAGCTCAGCCTCCTGAGTGCTGGTATTACAGGCATGTGCCACCACACCCAGCTAGCCATGCTTTTCAGTGTCTGCTGTTGTCTCCCATGAATCCAGTAGAGGCTCTAGCTTACTCCCCTACACGCTTCACCTGGACTTTTTCATTTAGGGTTTTTCATAAAACAGAAAGAATGCAATACTTAAACTTGGGTGTCTGATTTATTTCACTTAACACTATGCGTCAAGGCCCATCCATCCATCCATCCATCCATCCATCCATCCATTTTCTTTTCCTTTTTTTCTGAGACAGGGTTTCGCTATGCAGTGCAAGAGGCCTTGAGTGTACTTTGTAGCTCAGGATGGCCTCAGAATTGAAACAGTCTTGCCTCGCTTCTCAAGTGCTGGGATGATAGGCATGTGCCACCATTTTTCCTATAAATGACCTAAACTTACCCCTTTTATGGCAGAGTAGTGCTCCATGGCATGCAACTGCATTTTCTTTATCCATTCATTTGTCGCTGGCCATACAGGCTTTACTACAAATCTAAATAAGTACTTTACATTAGGTACAAACCCACACAACTGACTAGATCAGGCATTCTGATGCAAGTAGCAAACTTGTTGGGGGCATCAGACAGGCTGGCTGTCTGGCAGACCAAGACAGCTGTGAACAAAGGAGAGGCAGGAGACTTTATAGGATCCTTTAGGGAATGTGATTGCTGGCTGGAACAGCTGAGGGAGAGCTAATCTCCACAGCACTAGCTGGTCCGTGGTAGACCATTGAGGCTAGCAAAGGAGAGTTTCCATGGTTGCTTGCTCAGGTCAGTGTCAGGTGGACCTGTTCTGTGGTTTTGGGTTTGGCTCTGTGGGGCCAGCCAGGAGAGAGTTTGGGGGCAGGGTGCCTGGGAAACTTTAAATCCTGACCTATCACTTTGATCACCCTGCTTCACCACAAGAGGTTTCCTTATGGCCTCAACACTTCTGGCTCCTCACCTTTGTATGCTGATTCCATGAGTCCGGGCATGAGGAGCCTCTGGGAGAGAATGAGGTCTCTTAGGTGAGGTCTTGAGGATGAACCCTGGAGATGGGATCCTCTTGCAGAAGAAGCTGGAGACAGCCAGGAAGAGGGTGCCCCCAGACCCTACTGGGCCCACACTATGACCTCCAGCACTGTGAGAAATAAATGTCTGTGTAGAAGCCATACAGTCTTGGTGTTCCATCATGGCAGCCTCAGTCCTAATGCAGGTCTCCTCATCTTAATTTCTCATTGCTGGGGCAAAACATACAACATCCACAATTTAGGAGAGAAGAGGCTATTTTGGCTGGTAGGATTCACAAAGCATCAGTCCTTGTTCCATAGGCTTACACATGATACAGCAGGGCAGAAAGCCTGGGTTGTGAGGCAGCAGGAAGAGAAGTCCATCCGGGTCAGAGAGCAGGGAGAGAAATCCTTCTGGGTCAGGGAGCAGGGAGAGAAGTCCTTGCAGGTCCAGCCTCTAACAACACATTCAGCCTTCTCATGACCAGCTGCTCCTCAACTTGTCTCATGATCAAAAGCTCCTCTCTGAACACATGAGAATTTGGTGGATCATCCTAGAGTTCATGCTAATACTTATGATCCTACTTATTTGTTTTACCCACTGAAAATCAATAATCTCTGAAGGAGCTTATCCCTTTCAACAGACTTCTCAAGGAGTCCATGGCATAGAAAGATGAAGAACCTTTGATCCCAGAAGCTTTCTAGATTTGGCATCCCATGGTGGCAGGATTCTGGATCCATCACATCCCACTGAGAATGATCTAGTTTTCTTGTGCACTTCCCCTGGGATCTGCAGGGCATAACTTTATGAGTGCTATAGGGTCTCCAGGAGCAAGTGGCCCCCAGCCTTCCTCTCCTGGCCTGACTTCAGCCAGCACCTCAGAGGACCAAGCCCAGGTTGGAGCCCCCTGTGACTGCAGGACTGAGTCAGAAAGGGGTCTCAGAACTGACTGGAGCTGCAGGCCAGGGACCAGCCTCATCCGGGCCACTCTCTCAATTAGCTGTTGTTTGGGAAGCACTTGCAATCGACACCATGTGACACTGAATTTGGAAGGGTTGGGAGGCCATTTGTTCATTCATTGCTTCCATGCTGGCTCAATAACTTCCAAAACAAATTACTGAGTGCCCACTTCTGTGCCAGGAATGCTTTAGTAAAAAAATGAAGAAAAGGACCACAGTTTTTGCCCTCATGGAGTTTATATTTTATAGGGGGAGGAGGGAAAGAATAAATGATAACCCACAAGAGTGCCTAGCACACTCTTGCATACTACACTGCTGTATATGCCATCTATGGTGATAACCAATTTGAGGACAGACAGGGAACGCTGTGAAAAGGGGTGGGTTGGTGTCTTAGTGACGCTTTTCTCATTGCTGGGATAAACATTTGAAGCCTGAAATGAGGGAAGGAAAGGTTTATTTACCTCACAGTTACAGAGATTTCAGTCCATATTCAGCTGGCTCCTAGGCAGAGTGGCACATGGCGGAGGACAACCTTTCCTGGCGGCAGCTAAGAGCAAGAGGGAAGGAAGGAGTAACAGCAGCTCAAGCAGTTAACTTCCCTTCCTTCCTTCCATTGAAATGCAAATCACCTGCCTCAGGGGAGGTGCAGCACCCACACTCACGATAACCAATCACAAATTCCAGAAGCAGCCCCATGACTGTATGAAGCTTTGGGAGGTTACATATACACAAACCATAACAGGTGGGTGGGGTGACATGATCAAGGAAGGCCTGGCTAAGTTGGCACTAATAGCCTGAAGAGATGAAGAGAGTGAGCTGGGTTAATATTTAATAATAATAACAATAAATTATTAATATATCATTAATAATTATAACAATTATTAATTATAATAATTATTAATAGATTATTATTATTATTTAGTACTAGGAATTGAACTCAGGCCCTTGCCCTTGCTAGGCAGGCTCTGAGACGCTGAGCTACATTCCCGGCAGCAGGGTGAAGAGCTGTGGCCAGAGCTGCTGCGCATGAGGAACAAGCAAAGGCCCTGAAATAGGCGATGTCCAAAAAGCTGTGGCGGTACAGGAGCGGGGGAAGGAGGAGAGGATGGTGGGGGTGGGGGGACAAAGGCCAGGCAGGGGCCAGCTCCTGGAAGACCTTAGGACACCCAGCTTCTCCTCTGAGCAAGATGGGAAACAGTCAGTGCGAGCCCTGACAGACAGCGCAAGCAGGGACAAAGTCCAGACGCGCGAGGCAGCAGAGGCTCCGCAGTCACGGGCAGGGGTGAAGGGCTCGGGCGAGGGTGATGCTGGTGGTGCTGCCAGTGGCTCTGGCGATGGTAGGAAGTGAGGGCTGCCAGGATTCGCTGAAGGATGGGCTCTGGGGTATGAAAGAGAGGGGAATAAGGCTGGTCCCCAAGGTTTTGACTCAGTGAGGAGGATGAGCTGAGTTATTGGATCAGAGTCAACTGCGTGCCAGGCATGGGGTCACACTCGGGACAAGAGTGAACAGAGCACAGCCATTGACTCCCAGTGGCTGACAGTTGGGCAGGCAGAAAATCAGCCAGGGACAGTCACTGTCACCATGGAGGGAGGGACTCTGACAAGGACTGAGGTCCATCTCTCATGCTCGCCTGAAGAGTGGAGCCCATGGTGCTATCAGGGGTTGCTGAGGTCATTGAGGGCAAGCGAGCATTGAAGGCCCTTAGTGCCGGCCCTGGCCAGGTGAGCACTCAGTCAGTTGTCACTGCTCCTGCCTGTCCATTGTTGACGTCACAGCCTTCCAGGGCCATAGGCAAAGTTCACCTGAGTTTTAAGGCAAAGAGGTGCTAGGTGACTTCCAAGAGGATGTTGTGGGCACGAAGATGCCAGAGACCTGCGGATGCTTGCAGGATTAAAGTGAAGGCTGGTGGCAGGAGGTTGGGCTTGGCTTCCCATTTTGTATTGCTTTTCTGAGATTCTCATTGCATCAAAGCAGAATAACGACACGAAGGTTTCAGAAATGTGTTGAGCACAGCCATAATTGCTGTCCTGGAGTGAACACCTAAGTTGGAGGCCTGTGACCTGGGCTATTGTGAAACACAGCCTCTGTAACACCTGCAGGCAGCCACCTGCCCTGCCTGTCCCTCGGTTGGTGGGTCCCCACCCCACTTTCTTAGGTAGAAGCTCCCCCCCCTCTCTTTCTTTTCTCTTCTTCCTTTGTTTTGAGACAGCATCTCACTATGTAATTCTGACTGGCCTTGAACTCTCTATGTAGCCCAGGCTGGCCTTGATCTCATGGCAATCCTCCTGCCTTGGTCTCCCAAATGCTGGGAGTACAGATATAATGTCACTATGCCCAACTAAATCTAGAAATCTTAGTGAACTTTTTATTGAATGAAACAAACTTTGATAATCATGTTAAGGCATCTAAATCAACAACTACCACTTTGTTTCTTTCTTTTTTCTTTTTTTTTTTGTGGAACCAGGGATAGAACTCAGAACCTTGCACAGCAACTACCACTTTGGGCATTTTATCTTTCTTTTTTTTTTTTTTTTAATTTCTTTTTTTTTCTTGTTGCAGAACCTTTGTTTGTTTATTCACTCATTTTTATGGCTGGCTCAGCCCGCCCCAAGGGCAGGGCTGGCACAGCATGTGGTGCCGGGGATCGAACCGCGGTCCCTGAAGCCACCCAAGCTTTCCCAAGCAGGCGCTCTAGACCACTGAGCCATCCCGCCGGGCCCGGGCATCTTATCTTTCTTTAATAAAATTTTATTGATTTATGCTTTGACTTTTGCCCTTTATAACTGTTCCAATAAAGCTGGCAAACTTAACGTTTATGTTAAATATTCAAAATGCAGATATAACGTTTAATATTTGTAAGCAGGCTTTTTGCAAAAGTAAATCCTAAATTAGTAAAATAAGAAAGCCCAGGATTGTAATGCAAGTGTCATTTTCTACCACCAGAAATTAACTAAGCTCCCCAGCTTCTGTGGTAGGGAAGAAAGGGATCGTGTGTCCCGTGTATGCTCTCTCTGAGCCCACTGCAGTGTCTTCAGGGGACGGAGACATCAGGACTGCACACTTGGTGACAATCCATCTCGCTCAGTGTTAGCGCTTCCTCCATGTCGATATTGAGAGCGGCATCTTTGTCCATCAGCAACTTCTGGGTGTGAATTTGACTCGGTGCTTACAGGGCCATTGCGCTCCCTAATTAGAATCATTTGGTTGGAATTTTACCAGCGGAGCAGTCAGCATCCTGCAGCCACACTGGTGTGGCTTTCAGCAGGCTGCACGGGAGCCTCAAACGAAACCAGCTTTGTGTTCTTACTGCGAGTCAAGCAAAGTCAAGCAAACGTGGGATGGGCAAGGACGTCGGCTACAACACCCCAGGAAGGTGCTCCAATTCCTTAAGGCTTAAAATTAAACCATGAGCAGCAGAGTGCGATTTCTCTGATCAGTTAAAAAAGAGCCCGTTGCGTCAGGCATTCCCTCTCATCTCTTCCGCTTAGGGCTCTTGGATGCTGCTATTTGTAGAGGTTCCGATTTCTGTATTGGACGGTGTAGTACGTCAGCTGCTGATCTCTTTGGTAGAAAGCAGTCGGATCTCGGGAACATTAGGTGAATGAAACACACTTTCTTGTGTGTGTGTGTGTGTGTGTTTCTCTTTTTTTTCCTTCACGTCAGATGGGCAATGTGCCTATGTCATAACAAGGTCTGAGGGAGGCACATGTCATGAACCTGGCCTGAACACACAATTGTCAAGCGCATGAGCCAAAGGATCCCCGTGTGCATTCTCAAACCGTTACTCTGCACCTCCTTGGAAAGGCCTGTTTGCGTACACTGTACCTAAATACAGTAGCCACGCCGGAGCAGGATTACTGTTCATGGAGCTACCAAGGAAACAAGGGAAAGAAATGAGGGGGGAAATTATCTATCTATCTATCTATCTATCTATCTATCTATCTATCTATCTATCTACCTATAATTTTACCAGAATCACACAGTTGTAAAAATCATATGTTGTATTTTAAAATTTCACTCAGAGCACTGGGAATAGTGCATTTTTCTTTTCTTTCTTTTTTTGTAGAGAGTCAACTCAGTTATTTTGTGGGTGAATGAATAAGTGCAGGACTTTAAGGGCTACTTTACACCAGAAACTGATGTGTGTGTGTGACCGGGGTTTGAACTCACAACCTTGCACTTGCCAGGCAGGCACTTGTGCCACAGAGCTATCTCCCCAGCCCCCGACTGATGTAAATATGCCTACCCAAAGCAAAATATCCACCCTGCGTATCTTACGAGCAGGTTGCTTTTTTGACCCTGGGTTCTTTCCTATAACGTTGGTCAGTCTGGATTCTGACACCGACTTGGTGTGTGAGCAAAGGGATGCCATGGGTCTCATTTTCTAGTGGGCAATTGAAACCTGGTCACTTGGTCATGATTGTGTTTCAAGAAAGCAGGAGTCTCCTCCTGACCTCTACAGTAAGGAGACAGCTGCTGTGAGAGCTACTCTGTGAAGTCTCAGGGGCCAGGGTGCCCACCTCAGTCTCTTTTGATCCTTTCACTCCCACCCAGTCTTGTCCCCTGTGCCCACCTCAGTGGCAGCCTTGGTGTGGGGAGGCGGGCAAGGGCCGAGCCCTAGTTACTTGCTGCGTGTGGGCTGCTCCCTGGTCCTAGTGGCCCAGCCTTGGGTGCAGGCTTCTGTCCTTGTGCTGCAGGCAGCTAAATTAGATAGAAATATTATAGGCAGTCAGACAGGGTCAGGCCCTCAAGGAGACAAGATGGGAGACAAGGTGACTTTATAGCTTTGCAAGAGGCAGAGACCCCTGCGGCAGGCCAAACCTCAAGACAAAAGAGAAAACAAAGACAGCCACAGTTCCCTAGGAATGTACATCAGAGATTGATATTCTAAATGGGCATCGATCACCTGAAAACAGCCCAAAGGAATCACTAACTCAAGCCCCAGCAGGAAGAGCCCTTTTTCCACATTCATGCAGGTGGCTAGGTGACTCCCTTCTTCATTCAGTATTAGATTTAATCAATTTCACATCAATAATGGAGCTTATGACTTCATTGGTTGACCATAGTTTTACCCCACCTCATGCCCACCTAAGTGAATTTCCGTGGTTTTCACTTTAGACCTGCCTCACTGCATGGTTTTACTCCATAAAAGTCCCTGGAAGAGACAGCTTCCTGGGGACACCCACTCGGGACCCCCCCTCCTATCCCTCTCTTGGATAGGAGCTTTTTTTTTTTTTTTTTCCCCTCAATAAATATGTTCTGCTCATTACCTCCGATTGTTCCTAAAATTCATTTTTCAGTTTTGGAGAACACGAGCTCATCCCAGGTATGTTTCAGGTCTGAAGTTTCAGTTTTCCCTGTCTCATTTGGAGGCTCCTGTATCATTTAGAGATCATCCACCCGAGTTCAGTCTTTACACTGTGTCGCTGGGACCCAGCGGCTTAGCAGGTGGGCTCCTCTCTTGCCAAGGGTCCACTTCTTCGAGGTGGGCTTCTGCTCCTGACACATGGGCTGCTGTGCGTATGATATTTCCTGTGCGTTGTCAATGCCTGACGTGGGAACTCCTACCCATGCACATGGACAGTTCAGCTCTCCATCACTGTGTGTGAGCCTGTAGCTCTGAGTCCTGGAACATCCTGCTGCTCTCCAAGACCAGGCCAGCTCAAGCGCTCCCGTCATCTGATGTGGGTCCCCAGCCCGCTGCCCATGCTGAGGCGGAAGGAGGAGCAGGGTCTCTAGCTGCACGCGCTGACGTTTCCTGCCTCAGGGGAGCGGTCCACAGGGAGGCTGTGGATAAAGCCGCCCACAGTCCGTCAGCTGTGCCATCCGTCACCCCCCCCTTATTAACGCACCCCATCGGCCCTGTGCAGGTGGGACCGCAGGCTGACTGGAAGCAACTGCTCCCATCACAGGGATCCAGGTTGTAGCACAGATGGTTCGAATTTATTTGACTGTTTTCCTCTTTTTATGTTTGAGACCAGGTCTTGCTGTGTTGCCCAAGCTGGTCTTGCATTCCTGAACATCCTGTCTCAGCCTCGGTACGGCACGCAACTAGGAGAGCGTCGCAGCAGCTGGCTTATGTAATGCTTTTAAAAATAAACATTTTGAAATGTGGTTCACTGTGGATTTTTTGACATTGACATTGATTTTTAAATATTTGCTTTAAAACATTTATTTGGGAGCTGGCCATGCTGGTACCTGCCTATCATGCCGGCGTTCTGGGAGGCTGAGGCAGGAAGGTCACAGACGTGAGCCTAGCCTGGCACCTGAATAGCTGAGTGGGATACCGGCTAAAGAAAAATTGGGTGGAGTGTTGTGAGGAGGCTCGGGGTGCAATCCCTGCTACCACGAAAAATAATGTTTTTGCAAGTTTTTTAAAAACTTCTTGCAGTTTGTTCCTCCTAGGATGCCTCACTCACTTTGTGCTACCCCCATCCACGTCAGATGCTTCCTCCCGGGCCTCTCGGTCTTCATGGTGAGAGGAAGCTATGCGCATGCGTGCCCCTCCCACCTCGTGTCTGTCCTCTCCGGTCCGCTCTTCTATGCTTCCTCAGCCCTGGGTCCTCCACTCCCCTCTTTGGACCCTTGTACACCTCCCCTGCAGGCTGCCCCTGAAACTCTGCTTAGGTCCCCCCCGATCTCCTCTAAGCCCTTTTACTCTCCCCTTCGAGGGCCCTGCTGGCTCCCTCAGCCTGTTACTGCCTGTGGAGCCTCCCTGGTCGTGAAGACGCTCTGCCCACACGGATGGTGTCCAGGTCTTCTCAGGGTCACATTGCTAAGCTGGGCCTCCTCGCCCTCCTCCTCCTCCCTCTCCCTCCTCCAGTGCCCTCCCTCCCCCTTCTCTTTTTCTTCTTCCCTCTTCCTTCTCCTTCTCCTCCTCCTCACTTCCTTTTCCTCCTCATCCTCCTGGTTCTGCTCCTCCTTGCCCTCCTCTTCCTCATCCTTCTTGTGCTCCTGTTCCTTGTCCTCCTCCTCGTCATACTCTTCCTCATCCTGCTTCTTCTGTTCTTCCGCATCTTCGTCCTCCTTGTCCTTCCTGTCATTGTTGTCATTCTCCTTCTTGTCCCCATCCTCCTCCTTCTCATTATCCTCCTCCTTGTTCTCACCCTGATCCTCCTCATTCTCCTCATGGTCCTCTAAGACTTTGGGGTTGACACATCTTCTCCTCCCTCTATCAAGTTACACAAACCACAGTACAAGGAGCCTGCTTTTCCTCTGCCTTCCGAGTTGAAGTGAGAGTTATTTCTATTTATTTATTTATTTATTTATTTATTTATTTATTTATTTCTTGTTTTAGAACCTTTGTTTGTTTATTCACACATTTTTATGGCCGGCTCAGCCCGCCCCAAGGGCAGGGCTGGCGCAGCATGTGGTGCTGGGGATCGAACCGCGGTCCCTGAAGCCGCCTAAGCTTTCCCAAGCAGGTGCTTTAGACCACTGAGCCATCCTGCCAGGCCCCCGAAGTGAGAGTTATTTGAGGCCCACTTACATTTGGGAGGGATTTTGCATAGTGTATATATGTGAGTGAGATGCTCTTGTCTGGGTTCACAGATTCTGATCTTATTATTCTTTGTCATGTTCATTTTCTTTTTTTGAAATAATATTAATCTGGTTCTTTCCTTGCTTCAATTCTATGTATTTTTATGGAGCCATCAAAGTATCGCTGCAATGTATAGTGTGCCTAAGGAGTCACCTAGAGAGAAAACATTCTCTCAGGCTTTCACAGAGAGCAAACCAAGCAATGGCCATGACTCATTCAGATGGCTGACCCTGGCAAAATATCTACAAAACACTGTATACATGGATTCAAGGTAAATCCTGAGTGGATTTGACTGACCTTGTGTTATGGTTTATGTCTAGTTGTCCCCCCAAAGCCTCATGGAGTCATTGGGCGGGGACTTCTAGAGTTTGAGACTTGATCCATGATCCCTGGGATTATGGGTTTTAGTACTGATGGGATTATGGGTGGAAGTACTTCTGGGATTATGGGTGTAGCCTAGGGCAGGAGCTAAGGTGGAGAGCCTGAATGTAATGTAAAGAGATACAGAGAGACAGACTGGAGCTCTAGCTGTTGCTGTTGCTCTGCTGCCGTGTTGGTTGGCTACCTCTGCCACCATTTTGTTGCTGTTCCGCTGCCATGAACTGGATGCTCTCTGCTCTGTTCCACTCAGCCTTGGGCCAGCCGAATATGGACTGAAACCTCCACAAACTGTGAGCTAAATAAACCTTTCCTTCCTTCATT
>PVJA010039839.1:0-18805 GCA_004027025.1 Myocastor coypus | reverse complement strand
TGTATCTTAGTTACTTTTTACTCATTGCTGGGACAAATGCCCAACACTCAAAGTGAAGGAAGGAGAGGTTTATTTAGCTCACAGTTTGTGGAGGTTTCAGTCCATATTCAGCTGGCCCAAGGCTGAGTGGAACAGGGCAGAGAGCATCCAGTTCACGGCCGCGGAACAGCAACAATCACGACAGAGGCAACAGAACAACCAGGGGAGCAGAAAGCAACAGCTCTAGTCTGTCTCTCTGTCTCTCTTTATATAACATCAGGTTCTCTGCCTTGGGCTATCTGCCTCAGGTCACACCCATAGTCTCAGCAGTACTTAAAACACATAATCCCAGGGATCATGGATCAAGTCTTAATCTATAGAAGTCCCTGCCCCATGACTGCATGAGGCTTTGGGAGGACAACTAGACATAAACCCTAACAGTATGGAACCTGCTTTGTGAACCTAGATCCCAGCTATAGCAGAGTAAGGCCCGCTTCTTGCACAGGAGACAAGAGCACAGCTGCTACCTCCCTAACATCCAGGGATATTTCATCAAAATTCCCTCTGCACACCCACTGTGCATGCTTCACTATGGTGGCAGTGACTATGAGGCTTGAACTGAAAGCCCAGACATAATCTCAGGGTGCGGTTCCTGAGTCCTGGCACAGCTGATGTTCAGTCTGGATAGTTGTGTTTTAGGGTCTGACCTGTGCATGGCTGCAATGGTTGCATTTTAATCAATACCTTGACTGCTACTCACTGCTATCACACACACACACACACACACACACACACACATACACACACATCCCAGTCAGGAAAATCAAGTGTTTCTAGGTGTTGCCCAGTATTCCCGACAGAACAAAATCACCTCTATTAAGAACTACAGGCTTATCAGACAACATGACAATGGAATACCTTTTCTCTCATTTAACCCTTTTTTCACTGAATTTCCATCAGTAGCCAAATGAGAAATTTCAAATGCAAAGAAACAGCTGTAAGATCGTATCAGACTTTCAGTGGGAACATGGGAAGCCAGGAGACAAAAAAGGAGTGCCTTTATTTATTTATTTATTTATTTTTTGTCTTTTTGAGACAGGGTCTCACTATGCAATTGAGGCTGGCCTTGAGCTCACTTTTGTAGTGCAAGCTGGTCTCGAACTCGCATTAATCCTCCTGCCTCAGCCTCCCAAGTGCTGGGATTACAGGCATGAGCCACCATGCCCAGTTTTAAGGAGAGCCTTTAAAATGATAAGGAGATGCAGTTTCTAGTTGTGGCTGAGTATGCCAGTGGCCCTAATGTCATTTGTCCTCCTCTAACCATGAAAAGACTGTATACACTGGGGATGTCCTCATAACTGCATCTTGATCAATAGGGTGGGAGGGAAGGTGACTCTACTTCCAGGCCAGGCCTCTGAAGCCTTTCCCAAGATCCTCCCCATCTTCTTTCTTTGTGGCATAGAGTGTTTTCAGATTGCCTAGAGGAGCTCCCAATACCCTGTTGGGGTCTCCAGATGGAAGAAGTGGGGTCTCTAAATCACAAGGAAGCTGTGGCCCATGAAATGTAATTTAACAATACAGTGAACACTTAAAAATTTTTAAATGTATTGCAATAAAAGACACCTTGCAATTGGTCCCCCTCAATATACTCCCCTTGCTTTGAACACACTTATCCCATCCTTCTTGCAATTTTCTGAAGCAGGTCTGGAAGTCCTCTCTCATGAATGTCTTTAGTTGCATGGTTGTGGCTGCCTAGATGTCCTGCATCAATTAAAATGTTTCTATTCATGGTCCCTTTAACTTTGGGGAAGAGCCAGGAGTCTCCTACTATTCAGCTGGTGATCAAGATGAATGAGGACACCCCATAGTTTTGCAAACTTGCCTTCCCACTGGATGACACATTGTAGGACTTTTGGATAAAGCATATATTCTATATATAGAGCATATATTCTATCAACATAAGGGAATAAGCTAAGCATGGTGGCACACAACTACAGTCCCAGCATTCTAGGAGGCTAAGTTGAGATTGTAAATTCAAGCTCAGGCTGGGTGAGAACTTGTCTTTTAAAAAAGAAAAGAAAAGGAAAGAAAAGAAAAGAAAAGAAAAGAAAGGAAAAGAAAAGGAAAGATCTGAGGATGTAGCTCAGTGCAAAGGCTCTATGTTTAAGCCCAGTACTGGGAGGTGTACAAAAAAAATAAAAGAGCTTAAGAGGGAGGAAGTAGATTACAGTAAAGTCCTTCTGGCTAGGAACATGACACAGAAACCAGATGACAACAATCCCTGGTACAATGGTATAAAAGTATTTGGATGGTAGCTAGGCAGCAGGGAAGGACAAGGGCCCCAGAAGACACAAGAGAACTGACTTAAGGTTCCCTTAGGTTTTTGGTTGCTCATAAAGATTTTGTACAGCTCTAGAAATCAGCTCTGGGCATTTGTCATTAAAGAAAAGGTGATCAGCATACATGCTAAGCATTAGCTGTAAACGTACTTAGGTATTCATAGTAAAGTTTATCCTTAATACTGATTTATCCCCAACTATGCATACATACAGGGAGAATGGAAGGATGGAAATGTTGTGGGAGGGAAAATGAGGAATGAGAAGATAGGACTGGTAAACGCTTAAATTGCCTAGAGGATTGTCCAAATCAAAGGATGAAAGGCATATCTGGAACACAGTTTGTAGAGGTTGCCATCCATAGTTCAAAGGGTCGAAGGCAGGGTGGTATGACAGAGGGACATCGCAGAATGAAAATAGCCCATCGTTGAACTGGCAAGATGGATTAAAGTGCCTGATTAGGCAGACACAAGGGCTAGGGGTTCAATCCCCAGTCTGCTGTGTTGGCCCTGCCTCTGGGGGACACTCCGATGGTGATTGAGACTGGGCATGGTGGCACATGCCTGTAATTCCAGTGCTTGGGAGGCTGAAAACAGGAGGATCACGAGTCAGATCTGTGTAGTGAGACCCTGGACATCCTGTACTAAATACACACACAGAGAAAGAAAAAATAGCCTCTGGGAAGCAGGCAGCAGTCAGCAAAGCAGCAGGTGATAGCAGCATCTTACCTCTACCTTCTTTCCCTTCAAGGTACCCATATTTTGGATGGTACCTCCTATACCCAGGGTGGGGCCTTACCATTATCCAGAAATATGATAAACCAGTAGGCGGATTTAATAGTCTCACACTCTTAATCTTAACATTTCACAGGTGAAGGTAATGGAAATAGTGTTTGTGGGAAGAAAAATCAGGTTAAGAAGGCTGGAAAGGGACCTGTTATTCTTTCTTATTAGTCATTAATTATTATTTGATTTTGGCATTTGAATAGGCTGATATACACAAAGATATCAACTAAGAAAAAGTTTCCATGGTAGTAAAGAATTACCCAGGGGCCCGGCAGGATAGCTCAGTGGTCTAAAGTGCCTACTTAGGAAAGCTTAGGTGACTACAGGGACCACAGTTTGATCCCCGGCACCACATGCTGCGCCAGCCCTGCCCTCAGGGCAGGCTGAGCTGGCCATAAAAATAAATAAATAAACAAACAAAAGTTCTGGAAAAAAAAAAAAAAAGAATTACCCAGAATAGAATATAACATGAATACTGGAATGGCAAATATACGACCAGAACTTCTAACAGTTTGGGGATAGGATACCACACAAAGTTCTAGTATGTCATAGACACAGTGTCCATGATGCTTACTGGTGGCCAGGTGTCACCTGTGGGGCTGAGCTACCGCTATTTCCTTGATATCCACCCTGTGGACCCAGACAAAATCATGACCCAGAGGGTGAAAGAGAAGTCCATTTGTGGTATATGCTGATGGACATATTATGCTGTTGTATACAAAAGAATAGTGGAAAGACTGCTATTGTATACCTTTTTTTCTCCTGTATTTAATTATTTGCCCTACCTGGCTGGGTCTTTCCATTATCCTTCATGGAGGTATGGTCATTTTGATCCCTGTCTAGAATATCTTTTAGTAAACTGCAGCGTTGGCTTTGTCATCACGAAATTCTTTAGTTGTTCTTTGTGCTAGAAGTATTTCACTTCTCCAATGAACTTGAAAAAAGTTTTGCAGGGTATATCAGACTGGGCTGGAGTTTGTTTTTTTGCAAGGCTTGAAGTACTTTGCTCTGTGCTTTTTTTGACTTGATGGTTTGTAAAGACAAATCTGCCATTATTACAATGGGTTTTCCTTTAAATGTGATCTGTTTCTTTTCTCTAGTGACTTTTAGTATACTATTCCTGTGCTGAATTGCTGGGATCTTGATTATTATATGTCTGGGTATGGTTTTAATTGGGTTGATGCTATTTAGAGTTCTATATGCTTCAGTTACTGAATATCAAAGTGTTTCCTCAAATTTGGGAAGTTTTCTGCTATTACTTCTGCCCATATTCTTTTTTATATCAGTTGTGCAGACTCCTTCTTTCTCATTGATGCTTATTATTCTTAAGTTGTTCATCTTTGCATCATCTTACAGATATTGAATTATATTTTCTTGCATCTAAGTTGTTATTAAGAGATTTATCTTACCTCTTCACTAGGTGCAATGGTGTCTTTAACAGTTCTTCCAGCTTGTGAATGAGGTTTTAAGTTCCTGACTAGCAGTTTGAATATGCTTCATACATTCTAATACTTTCCTACATTGCTCATTCAAGGATTCAATGATTTTTCCATTCTCTATTTTTGTCAGTGTCTTTAGAAACATTTAGTACTTCTTTTATTATAGGTATTATTCTTTTTTTTTACTTCAGAAATTATTTCTGATCTGATTTTTTCTATACCTTTCTGTAGTTGTTTCTTTACTTTGGATGCTGTTATTGCCAAGATTTCAGTTGTGTGATTTCCAATTTCTTCTATGCTATTGTCGCCTGTATTTGTTCTGGGTGGGCTAGGAGCCTGAGAGCACATTTGTTCCTTCTCTTTGTCATTTGGTATAGCCCTGTCTTCTGATCTCTGGTGTAGAGCTTTTGTAGAGTTCTTACCTTAGCACCAGGTCTGGAGCTACCAAGTTCATAGTAGTCCAGG
This sequence comes from Myocastor coypus, assembly GCA_004027025.1. Taxonomy (NCBI): domain Eukaryota; kingdom Metazoa; phylum Chordata; class Mammalia; order Rodentia; family Myocastoridae; genus Myocastor; species Myocastor coypus. The sequence goes on along the minus strand of PVJA010039839.1, from coordinate 13,801 downwards.
TGGGTGTGGCTTAGGTCTGGCTGCTGAGCTCCATTTCTTTTTGCTATGGCCCTTGGAGATGAACCTCCTGTGCCACTCTGGCAAGATGTTTTGCTCCTGGATCAGCTGGGTGGGTCTTGTCTCTAGTGTTCCTGCAAGGAGTTCTGCGGCAGATTTCCTCACTGGGTTTGCTGGGCCTGGTAGTTGGGTGAAGAAGTATCCAGTGGGCCAAGGACCATCTCACTCACATGTCAGGCCTGGTTGCTGGGTCAAATGAGTTTCCCTATTATTTGATTTTTTAATGGTATATATTACTTTAATTCAAAAATAAATTTAAGATTATAAATTAGAGAAGAAAAGGAAAGAATTGGGCATCCTAGAAAGAAAATGCAGTCAATAAAGATATGAAAATGTTTTCACTTTCAAATCAAAGAAATGGAAATTAAGGTAATTGAATTTTGCCTGTCAGAAAATAATTTCCTAAAGAAATGATAAGATACTATGTCAGGTGTGGGACAAGTACATCTCCTGCCATATACACTTAGATAACCATTATGGAGGTCAATGTGACATCTGCAATCTGTCACCAGCAAGAGCATTCCAAGTACTCGGCACAGATGCTGCCCATCAGTCATGGCTCTCCACCTGTTAGAGCACAGCAGCATACATTACTCCAGATAGCCACAAGCAATGGGTTAGCACTAACACGGAAGGCTAAGCAAACCTATTTGTGTACCCTGGGAGAAACACACAAACTAAAATTACCTAATGTGTAGAGTCTGAGGCCAAAGCTCCAGTGCCACTGCTCTGTTGAAGCCACCATCCTGGGAGTCCTGGGTCAAGGAAACAGGCCTGAGGCAGGGAAGGAAGCACAGTGCATGTATACGGTACATTAGTAAACAGAGCTGACTGCATGGCACGCAAACTGTGTCCAGCCAGTAGCACCCCAGGTAACCTACTTGTGAAGACAGTCCACATTGTGCAGAAAGGGGACCGCTTCACCTGCTAGGCCCCCCATCTCCTGATTCTCACTGTCAAAGGCCACCCCAGGGGCATTAGTCTCTGCCATTTGCCTGGCCAAGTTGCCTCTCCAGACAGCCAGTTGTACTAGCACACAATCTAGGTAGGGGTCAGGCCAGCCTGAGGACAGGCACAGCATGCCTCCTTGCAGGGGAAGGGCTGGGAGCTGGGACTGCCAGTGCAGCTCTACCAGAAAGGCATGGGGAAGCACAGCCCAACACACCTGGGATGGTGCACGAGCCAGCTTTAACACAAGGATGAATTTTTGTGAAATTTTAATAGAGTCACATGTTTGCACAGTCTGGAAGGAGATTCCTGAGAGCTCTGCCTAAAATGTTTAGAGAGATTACACCTAGCAACTGGTTTTCTTTCTTGCTCACACTCTCGTGCTCCCATCTATTTTTAGGCTTGCTGCAATAAACTTTTCCATACAAAATGGAAAAATGAGCTGGGCGTGGTGGCTCACGCCTGTAATCCCAGAACTTGGGAGGCTGAGGCAGGAGGATCATTGTGAGTTCGAGACCAGCCTGGGCTACAAAAGTGAGCTCAAAGCCAGCCTGAACTGCACAGTGAGACCCTGTCTCAAAAACAAAACAAAACAAAACAAAAACAAACAAACAAACAAAAAAACCGAAACAAAAAAAACAAAATGGAAAAATGATGACTGCTGATAATTAATACAATAATGCAAATCAGGTTTTATTTTATTATTAAAGAGTGCAATAGATTTTATGGGGGGAAAGTTTCTATTCAAAGAGAGGAACAGAAGGGGGGCCCCCAAGCAGGTTGTCCCCTACAAATCAGATGTACAAGAATAAAATCAAATATATGAACTATGACAAAATGAATGAGATTATACTTATAAGCAAAATTTAAAATTATAGAGGAGCTGCAAAGCTGGACCTGGTGGGGCAAGCCTGTGATCCCAGGGCAGGAGGATCACAGAATCAAATCCCACCTGAGAAATTTAGTGACATACTAAGACCTTGGCTCAAAATAAAAATTTTAAAATGAGTTGGTGTTATAGCTGATTGTGAAGGCTTTTGGTTCAATTCTCACTATCACACATAAAAAAAAAAAAAATCTTATAACATGTTGAAGAGTAGGAGGAATGAGAAATACCAAATAGAAAAATGGAATGTGTAGAAAACCCATAAAAGAAAAACTGTACATAGGTATAAAAAAATGTATACAATTAGAACCACAAAGAATACCATTATTTAGACTAACATATTGACAAATTTATTATTTTAGTTGGACAAATAATTTTATTTTATCTGTTTTAATGAGAAAGAAATAGTGAGTTCACAACAAGTTAATAGGACATTTAACAGTAATTAATACATTGTATAGTGTTGTCTTTGAAGTAGTTGTTCAAACTAACACCAGTGGGGACACACCAGCTGTGGGTCCCTTCTGGCGGGCGGTGTGCAGCGCACAGTGCTCAGGCTGAGTTTCCCCCCTCCTCCGGGTTCTGTGTTGAAGCCCTTGCTCCTGGTACAGTGTTTGGAGCTGGGCCCTGGAAGCTTAGTCAAGGTTAAATGAATCATAAGGGCAAGGCTCTAATCTGTTAAGACTGGTGTCCTTGTAAGAGCAGGAGAGGATAGCAGCGAGCTGCACGCATGCGCACACGGGGCAGGGCCACGCGAGGACAGAGGCAGTGCGCAGGTGAGGAAGCAGCCTGCATCACAAACCATACATTACTGGAATCTTAGTCTTGGACTTTGCCCCTCCCCCGCCCCCGAAGGTGCTTTAAGGTTAACACAGGCAGACTACTATAAATAGATTTTTCTAAAGCACATGCCATTTAGGCAAGCAATTCTACTTTTGGAGACTTACCCCAACAAAATAAATAACAAAGAATTTTCTGTGAAACTTAGCATTAATTCTATTGGTGAAAACTGATAAGGACGCTACTCATGATAGGGTATAACATGCATAATCAATTTTAAATCACGAGATGAATTTACAAAGAAATATTTTATAGTATCTTTCTAAGTGGAAAAAAAACCAAATTATTGACAGGGTGCATCATATGCTCTGATGTAGTTATGCCATCCAGTAGTTTAAAACACGGGCTGTGCTGTGTCCCTGGGGTGTGGTTCAGTCATGGGTTGTAGGTGTGCGAATTTGGGTCAATGCTTGCTTACGGTACTTCATGTCTCAGCTTTCTCGAGCCAAAAAGGTACCTGACTTAGCAATGCTATGTCGATGAATATGGCAGCAAAATGGATTCTCATCAAATTGTATCATCAGCAGGGTGGGTACTCAGCAGGGAGGGTACTCAGCAGGTGCGTACTTGGCAGAATCAAAAGAGTCAGCCCTGGCTCTGGCTGCCTCCACTGTGTGTGACTTTACCTTTCCTCCTGTCAGGGTCTGCACCCCTGGAACGATGACCCTGACTAGCAGAGCTCTGGGGCTCCTGCGGTTCCTGCCTCAGAGGGCAAGAATCTGTGTCTGTGGGCAAGAGGAGCCATCATGGCTTTAAGCAACGTGGAGTGCCATGCTCCTCTGGAAGCCAGTGATTGTCCCGACCTTCTGTGGAAGAGGAGATTTTCACTGCCATTGCCCATGTGACAGTGACAACAGTCTTCACAACTGCAGGTTACAAAAAGATATCACTACGAAACACTACAAAGCAATCAGCCTCATTCTTGAATTAATTCCACTTTAATGAAGCCCAATCGCAAGCTCACCTACTTGAAAATTAGTGTCACATACATTGGAGAGCCTTCATCTGGATCCCCCATGGGAGAGCTCTGTGCTGCAGCCCAGCCCTCCTAACGGATTCAAGGCCACCATCTGAGAATTTATGGGTTGAAGTGCTGGCATCTCCTTCAGGAGGTGATTCTTAGGTTGCGTCTGTCCTGAACAAAGAATTGGTCAGGACAGGCACAAAAGGAGCAAGGATTTATATTTATTAAAAGTTAAAAACAAAGGAAGCATGCTCTGCAGAGCATGGTATGGGCCAAATAACAGTAGGAAAACAAGTGCACTCTACAGGGTAAGAGTTGGCCACTGTGACATAGTGTCAGCCGTCCTTCAGAATCTCTTAGGCTGGCATCGGATCTAGGATGCCCTATGGAGAACTTGCTAGAGCTCTCACTGAAGGATCTGAAGATAGCACTGGGTAAGTGTTCTGTGCAAGTGTCCTAGAATTTTGAAATTATCAAGTCACACCTACTTCCCTGGCCTGCTTTGCCATGCCCTAGTCTCTGGCTCAATACTACTAAGGCACAGGAAAGCTCCAGGCTCTAGAGGAAGGAGGAGGATCTTGCTTTCTGTGCCGTGAGGGAGCAGTGTGCTTGTAGCCACAAGAGGACCTGTCCTGGCCAGGGTGCCAGGCAGCATTTTGACACCTTGATGATCACTGGGCATCCATGAGTCTCTGCTCTGGAAGCCAGAGCCATCTTCCTCCAGAGAAGAGGATTAGAAAACAATGAATAATACTCTCTATCAAAGAGAGTCATCACTCGGGACCCAGAACAGAGAAATCATACTCTTCATTTTATTTATTGAATATGCAAGGCAGAAGATTTCTAGAGAAGAAAACACAGGAATGTATGCTTGAAAGATAGAGTTTCTAGACACTGAATATCTGTTTGTCTCCATCTTATCCTCTAGAAAGTAGGAGTGAAAATAGGGCCAAGTTCAAAGAGTTGCTATTAGTAAGATAATTAAAGTCTCCTGGTGAACTCCAAAATACTATGGACATATTCGTCATTATTCTTAGCAGGGATATCATGGAATACTTCTAAATCTAAAATATTTTCCCTTTTGTGTCTTAAAAGTCTGGCAACTCAGGTGCAAACCATTTTATAGCATGCAAAAATATCAGTTTAATCCCAGAAAAATTCATGCATTTGTGTCAGGTTGTCAAGCACTCTTGTGTGTGTAAGAATGGAAAACAGAAGGTTGTTTTTAAAATTTCAAATGTTTACTTGCCTCAGTGCATTTTAGGTGAGTTATTCAAGACACATCCAAGGAATATGTTTGCTCCAATTGGCTAGAATAGCAAGGAGGAGGGCTTGATTTCCCCTCGGGAGAGGAGAACTCTCCGTTGTTGTATACCTTCCTCTAATTGATGCATCTCTTTGTTCGTACTTAGCAATATTATCTGAAGCTGGAAAATTGCATTCAAATTGAACATGGCTGTTACTTCACACAAGAATCCAAGCATTCACGGACAGAACTGACACCTAGCAGATCCCCTGGTATAGAAGCTTTTGTACAATTTAAAGGCAGACTTACATTTTTGGAAGCAATAATTAATTATTCATATTGTGCATGTAGCAGTAAGTTCTTAAAAGTGGAATCTTAACAATGAATCGTCAGACACTTGGGTCTTCCCTGCTCTCACTTGGAAACAGCACACTTCAAATCATTAATTAATCTCCAGTTAACATCTGAAAGCATTTTGCTAGCTGCAGTTTGGGTGTACCAGGCAAGTCTCAGTAAGCAGATAGTCAACTTTCAGACCTACTACCCTCTTAGTGGGTGAGCAGGCACCTGGTACCCTGACTCCAGAAAGTCTATGTCTTTCCTCTAAGCTTCCATTTCCATGCCCAGAAAATATGAGTAAAAATGTTCCCTAACAGAATAAAGTGAGATATAGGTGAAGAAGTGTGAGCCATTATGCAGTTATTAATGGTGGTTGTTGCTTCGAATAGAAAGCTGAGAGGCTAAGAATTGCTGGGACAGTCATTCTCAGTGGCCCAGATGCAAAGTCTGATGCTGACATTACAGTGTGTTCTCTTGCCCTCTCAGATGCAATGTGAACACCCTTAGGAAAAAGATACGTGTACTTGGAAATACTTGCAGTTGAAATGATGAGATGCCTGGGACTTGTTTTGCAAGTCGAAAAGCGAGTTGTAAAATACTGCAAGATATATACCCACTTGAAGATAGACAAACAGGGAAATGAAAATGAAGTAGATGTGGATGTAGATAACAGCCTTTCCAGACAGACATCTCCAGATGCAAGATAGATGTGGATATGCCACCTGACAACATTCTTGCAGAATAAGAAGAGGGCTGCTTTCTTCCTGTCTTTGTTTGGGAACTTTTGCAATAATGAACATGTTTATTTTTTCATCTCTAAATATGGCTGTGCCTTTGCTTTTAAAAATACATCAGAAAAACTTTATGGTTCAGTGTTTGTGGTATGAACATGAAATGTTAACTCCATACTTTGTCTTTAAACTGAAATTGGCTGTGAGCAACTTTCATTTTCCCTGGGATCCTGCCACTTGGGTGCCTGTCCCTGCTCCACCATCCCTTCAAGCTGTTGGTTTCTTCCCACCGGTAAGTGAGTGCCTAACGCCTCCCAGGGGACCCCTGCCAAGTGAAGCTGATGGGTTTCCCTCAGAATGTCCTGCACAATTGTCTAACAGTGTATTCTCTTCTTGGTTGCTTGTGTTGCTGGTCCAGGCCAGGATACCTTGAGAGCCAGGAGGCAGATGTTATGACTGGTTCATCACCATGTTTCCAGTTCCCACCATGGAGATGGCACATAAGTGTTCATCACTACGATCCACACAGCGAGGTGCATGCCTTTACCTGGCTGGACGTCAGGCTCTGAAGAGGAGGGCTGGTGTATCAGTGCATACCTGTCTGTTGTGTTAGAAATGAGCTCTGAAGATTCATGATGATTTCCATTTCAACCCAAAGAATTCCCTCCAGTATTGCTGCCCTCAAATCTGGACTTAAAGCCAAACCCTCTCTTACGGCTCGGGTATGGAGGCCAGAGAAAACACGCAGGTTGCAGCGGCAAAGCCTGGAGCTCAGGTCCGTCTCTACGAGCCTACACTTCCCACTGCTTCTCACTGTCCCAGGGTGACAACAGGGTAGCTGATGCACTTGCACACTGGTGGCTCCAAAGGGTGATCATGTGGGCCTCTGCCTTCACCCTTACTGGACTCTGGAAGTAGACAGATAGTCTCCCTTCCAGCGGCCTTTCTAGAGGTTGTTTATTGCACACAGTAGAGCGCATACCTCCTTTGGCGCCAAATCTCTTTTCATTGCAGGGCTGATCTGGGACCGGTAGGAAACTGCGCTCTTCCTCTGACTTCTCTGCCACACAGATGGCATCATGTCCCTTGGGGCAGGCAGGTTTGTATCTGTCATCATTCTACCTCTCAGATGTTTACTAATTATAGTCAAATACACATCAGATCCTTGCAATAATACCTGCATTTATTGAGCAATTACCCTATGCCAGGCACTATTCTAAACATTTTTTAGGAAGTTCACAGCCGTCTTGGGAGAAACAGTACCGCATCATCCACGTTTGAAATGTGAAAAGTGAGGCACAGAGGTATGAACAGTTTGTTTAGCATTCCAGTGGGAGAGCTGGAACTGAACTTAGGTGGACAAGTTCCAGAAACTACTCACAGCTGTGCACCAGCCAAATAGCTCAGTAGATTAAGTGCCTGTAGGCAGGCACAGGGGTCTAGGTTTCCATCCCCGGGCTGACTGTGCTGCCCCCCCAACCCTGAGCCAAGCTGAGACAGCAGTTCAGACTAGGTGTGGTGGTGTGCGCCTGAAACCCCAGCTCTTGGGAGGCTGCAAACAGGTGGATCACCAAAAGTCTGATCTAGTAATGGGACCCTAAACACCCTGTAGATCCTTCCCCCAAACATGGAAAAAAAAAAATTAAAGTTAAAAAATTAAAAATAAAAGCCAAAACTTAATCCTTGCCCCTGGACACACATCACTTTCACAGTCTCTCTCTCCTCCAGCCTGGCAGAAACATTACTGATGAAAACAGTCCCTGAGATTAAGATAGATGGCTTTCTTTTCACTCCCCTTATTGTTAGCATGTTGCTTGTCAAAAAAAGAAAACACACACACAAAAAAAAGAAAAAAATATTTTTTAAGGCAAAATCATGAACTCCACAACCACACAGATGTTGCCAGCTGTGCTTCTCCATCCAGCAGCGAGAGGAAATGAAGATGGGAACAACCCAAGAGACAGAGGCCGAGCACAAACTGCAGCCTTGCAACAATGGGGCAGGTTCCTTAGGCTCCCTGTGCCTCTGTTTCCTTGTGTGTAAGATACACAGAGAATTGCTGAAAGTCTGTAGCAAGTCCAGGGTAGAAGCCCAAAATTTGCTTTAAAAAAAAAAAAATCCAAAGGCAGTGGTTCCCTACGAGCACACCCTAAGAAAAATGGATAGAAAGGAAGTAATTGTAGAATCTCTGGAGTGGGGCAGAACTTCTAAACCCTTCCCCTCTCCCTGTGGCATTCCTCTTACCCTTTTTCACACTGGAGGAGCCACGCTTCTGCTTGTATGCTTTGTGTCATCTCCAGATGAAGTGTTTCTCTACAATTTTCTTTACCTTGTGCCCAACCCCACCAACCCAAAGTCCCCCACCCCCACCCCTTGTGACATGCAGCTTCTGCTCAGGCAACCCTGCCCTTGGACAGCAGCGCCAACTATGTACCCGTTAGCCCACGTTCTTCATCTCCTTGAAGACTCTGGCCCTGCTCCTAAATCTAAATAGTTAGCAGATTCCCTTGCTAACCATTCCTGCCATCCAGTGTTCCCGTTACAGAGAGGACTTTACAGTTAACCCAACTGAGTCCTCTGGATTCATCATGAGCATATCCAAAAGTGTGCAGAGCTCTGAGGACAAAGGCCGAGTGGAGATTTCTCAGTCCTCATGCTCTGTGTGATACTCAGCACACAGTAGGTATATGACGCAACCTAGCCAAGCTGGCAGATGAGGACCAGTTAGTAACTGAGAAGGCCAGGATGAGATCAAGGATCAGGAAGAGACCTAAGGGTGAGAATAAGCGTGGGCCAACGCACTGAGAGACCGGTGAGTATGGTTGAACCGACCATCAAGGTTGTTTAAGACTAAAAGGGGCAAAATAAAAGAATTTGTGTCAGACATGAATGAAAAGCAGAGGGTAAATAGCTGTTGTGGCATGTTCTGCTGTGTTTTGGATGATATTTGATTTTAAAAAATGGCCCCAATGTGTTAAGGGAAAAAAAAAAAGCTGATGCAATCCCTTTATTGTCCCCTTAACACAACTAAGGAGTTATAGGTATCATTTCATGGCTCCAGCACAATGCCTTTAGAATTTATTGTAGGGTTCATGTCTCTGCTCTTTTATGGATTTTTTTCCAGGAGAGGCTTCACTTCAACATGGAGCTTGCATTATAAGTCCCTTGTGGTAGGTGGCTAGAGCAAGCCACATCCTGAAATGACAATAAAGCTTACCAGGGAACAACTGTTCCTCGCCAGCTTAGCCTGATTTCCAGTAGACAATTTCTAGGTGGATTCTGATGTAATCCTTTTATGTCTAGCTCCCAACAACACTAAAATGGAAAGCTCAGCTACAGCATCCAGATTTCATATGATGCTTAACTTTGCTGGCGGCAGGGAAGGATAGTTTAAAAATTAGATGCACACTATTTTTTGACAGAAAAAAAGACCTTTTCTAAACAAAACAATGAGAAAGCTAGAGGGAAGCAGTGGGTATGTTTAAGATGAATTACGAACTAGTACTATTAGAAAACACTTGATTTATCTAAAGATTTACAAACCTGTCTATATCATGAACTCTTAGTTTGTTATGTCAACAGACTGTCTATAGAAATCATTTTACTAGGTCAGTAGAGGCACTGGTGCAAGAATCAGTCCTTGGTCTCTAACCAGAAGCAGAGGTCAAATCTCATTAGTCTGCTCTGCCTTAGGAGTCAGGAGCCCCTCTATCACCGGTGCCTCCTCACGAGCCATAGGAAAATGGGCTTTGGTTCTGGTAGTGCTCTAAACCCAGGAAGGAGAGGATAAATATTCTTGGCTATCAGCTACGACAGACACTTACAGCAGGCCAGCTCTTGATTGTGTGTGGAATGGCCACATGGCTGGTTTGTTTTATTTTATTTACCTATTTTTTATTTTATTTCATCTCTTTGGTGGTACCAGGGATTGAACTCAGGACCCTGCACTGGCCAGGCAGGCACTGAGCTATATTCTACTGAGCTATCTCCTCAGCCCTGTTTTGTTTTAAATTAACCACAAATTGCAGACTTCAGTCAACAGCTATCACTTGCACTTCCTGATTTTCCTAACCACACTCTCCAGAGAACCGAAAAGTAAATACTGTGAAAGTTGGCAAGAACTGAGTGACCCTGTAATTAGATCACTTTTCTCCATGAAAATCTAACTCCCACTTCACTAAACAGATCAGATTCTTGATTCAGCATTTATCGGGCTATAAAAGCAGACCTTGGAAACATTACCTTTCTAACTGTATAAGTAATGGGACAGGAGCAGCAGGACCTACAGAGATCAGAAACTGTATTTGAGTTCTCTTGGCTGTCTCTCTTTTCACTAACTCAACATGCCATTTGAGCAAACATTTGTAGTGCGGCATTATCGAACTTGTGCTTGGCTAAGTGACTACCAGTCTAAACTGTGGAATCGACCGCCTCTCCTCCCAGGTGCTCAGGGGAAGTCTCTCTCCACTCATTAGACTGTCCATCAACCCACAGCAGCGCTGCTGGAACTTTTACGTATTTATACGTTTCCCGTGGACCTGGATCAAACACAGACTGATGGAGGACTCTGAGGGCAGGCCTAAGAGGCTGCATTTCTAACATGCCCCAGGTGTTGCTGCTGGTCTGAGCTCATACAGTGGGCATAGACCACACATCAGTCGTGTTCTTTCAGCTTTCCAGTAGGAAATACAAGGACAGTTGCATATGATTTGGTTCCTAAAAATAACAATGCTAATTTTTAAGAAGTCTATTTTAAGGAAGAATTTTAAAATGCACAGTCTCCCTAAATGCTCTCTCCTGGGGTAGATATCTTCTTAGGCCTCGGAGAGAGCCTTTCAGGTCTACAAGTATTGATGTTAGGAAGCAATCCAAATGCCATAGGCAAGACTCACTTAAAAGAAAGCTCCAGTCAGTCCATTTACCAACTGGACCTCCACGACTGCTTGGCTTGCCCCTTGCAGTGAATGTGAGTAAACAAAGCAAACCAGCACACTGGTTTGAAAGCCTCTGCCCAAGAAAAAGGTTCAAGTTCATTTGCTCACCTACAGAATGTGCTGTGTGGTTCATTTAAATATACCATCCTTAAATGAAATCTCTGTAATTGTTGGAATTCCCTGTGAAATGTATTAGTCCAATACATAGCTAGAACGGTGGAGGTAAATGTCAAAGATTCAGAATATTCCAGCCTACCTTTAATGATATTATGCTTCTATATTCAATAGCCTCCTTCTAAGGGGCTAGTAACACCTCACATTTTTTATTTTGCTAAGGAAATGAGTCATGTTATGTAGTATGTAGATCCTGATGATTTAGTTTTTCTATAATCTGGCTTGCTAGATACTAAATAGAAAATAATACTTTGGATATGATTGTCTCTCTCTCTTTTTCTTTTTTAGGGAAGGATCTACCTGGTGTTCAGGGTCTCACCACTAGATCAGAGTCATAGTGATCTGCCTGTTTATAGCCTCCCAAGAGCTGGGATTATAGGCACATGCCACCACATCCACTCTCAATTGCCTTCTCAGCATGCCACAGGGCCAGTCAGCGTGACAGGCCAAGGTATGAGAGCCCTGGTCTCTGCACCTGCTTGCATGTGCTTTCATCCCCTGAGCAATAAGTCTGGCCCTGATTCTCTTCTTGAGTACTGTACCTGAGCTTACCAAAAGCATGACTAGCAGGCTCAAACATGACCAGAACTTCCTATTCATGAAAGAAATATTATAATAAAACAGCTGTATATATTCATTTCAACAAAATTTATTTAGTATCTATAATACAAATATTAATGGCAATAATAAACCGTACTTACAATAAACCAGAGAATATTCTAAACATTTTATACGTGGCCTGTGGTCATTTCTCTTTACAACACCTTTACCTGGTAGGTATTATTATCTACAATTCACAGATAAAAGAGACACTGTAAGCCTACATAGTTTACCAAGGATTAAAATTAGTGACTGAGCCAAGATTTGAATCTAGACAGCCTTGCTCCTGTGTGAAGACTCTGTCATATGCAAAGCCAATATAGGCTGAGATGAACCAGACAAAAAGGGCTCTGGAAGGCAGCAAAGGTGCTGCATTCACCACACCACTACTAAATAAACAAACAAACAATGGGCCAGGGAGATAGCTCAGGGGCACAAGTGCCTGCCTGGCAAGTGCAAGGTTGTGAGTTTCATCCCCAGTTCGGGAAAACAAAGAAACAAACAAACAAACAAAAAACCCACTACTATGTCCACCTGGCTCCTCACCATTGGCCTCAGGATTTTCCTTAATGCAGTGCTCCAGGGAACCGTTATTACCTATTACAGCTGGCACATGAACTAAGATGTAATTGTCTCTTCCTGGTTGAATATATCAAGTCCAGTCATTCACTTATTTCTGAAGATTTTTATTTCAGACAGTTACTCAAAGTTGACACAGGTTACAAATGCATTCCAATGTATAGCTGAATGGAGGGCACTGCTATCAGACTGTTTAATTCTAATTCAGACAAAAATATCAAGCTTTTTGGTTCCTGCATTTAAGACATTTTTACTTCAAAACCTTTACAAGGCTGGCGTGGTCATGTACACCTGTTATCCCAGCACTTTGGCAGACTGAGGCAAGAAGACTCTTGCAAGTTCAAGACCAACTTGGTCAACAAAGCGAGCTTAATTCCAACCCCAAATTGGATAGTGAGACCTTGTCTCAAAAGGACAAGGAGGAAAGAAGGGAAGAAAGAAGGTTGGATGGTAGGGAGGGAGGGAGGAAGAAGGGAGGGAGAGAAGGAAAGAGGGAGGGAAGGGAAGGAAGGAAGGAAGGAAGGAAGGAAGGGAAGGGAAGGAAGGAAGGAAACAGAGAAAGAAGAGCCAGGAGCATGCAAGCAAAAGAATACAAAAAAACTCAAAGGATACACAAACATTATTTGGGTTAAATAAGCATTCCTTATGGGAGCCTACTATTCATTGTAGAATTTTCAGAAATACCTCTGGACTGTAGTAACCAGATAGTGTTACCTACCCTACACACACACACACACACACACACACACACACACACACACACACACACGGACACACGGACACACGCATGCATGCACGCACGCACACACGCACACACGCACACAATGACAGTCAAAAGTGTCCTCCGGTATTCCTTGGCAAGGAAATCACTTCCATTTGAGAACTACTGACTTAAACAATAATTTGTGAATTATTTCTGGTTGATTTTTTATTTGAAACTTCTTCTTTAAGTGTTTTGCATGAAACAGAGCTAGATTGGTGAGATGAGCTTTAGGAGGCTTAGATTCAATAGCCTTCAACATTACAAGCTTCACTGGTGGACCACTGCAATTGCAGAACATTTGACTGTGTATGTATCTGCTTCCTCTTAGTCCAAACAGAAGTATATTCTTTTCCTTTTCTTTCTTTTTTTTTTTCTAAGCAACATCAATTAGGAGGTGGGTCATGCCCACATACTGTACTCTGTAGAACGATTGTGAGGTCAATATGCAATATGTCAACTTTCAAAAAAAAAGAAAGGGGAAAAGAAAAAGAAAAAAAAGTAATGTTGATTTAAAAGGGTTAATGTTTAATTGTTCGATCAATCTTATATGCCTATATGTATTAATCTAAACTGATCTGATGATGAAAATATGTAATATAACCATTGTTAAATTTAAACAATAAAAATGTTAAATTAAAAAAAGTGTTTTGAAGCCGGGCGTGGTGGCTCACGCCTGTAATCTCAGCACTCGGGAGGCTGAGGCAGGAGGATCGGTGTGAGTTCGAGACCAGCCTGGGCTA
>PVJA010039838.1:0-18898 GCA_004027025.1 Myocastor coypus | reverse complement strand
TAGAATTTTTTATTTTATTTATTATTATTTTTTTCTTATTTCAGAACCCTTGTTTGTTTGTTTACTCATTTTTATGGCCAGTTCAGCCCACCCCGAGGGCAGGGCTGGCGCAGCATGTGGTGCCGGGGATCGAACCTCGGTCCCTGAAGCAGCCCAAGCTTTCCCAAACAGGCGCTTTAGACCACTGAGCCATCCCGCCGGGGGGGCCCCTGTGGGAAAGTTACTGGGAGTCAAAATCAGGATCTCGCATTGCCAGGCAGGCACTGTACCACTGAGCTAAATTGCTGGAGGACTGATTGATTGAGGCAGGGTTTCACTACAGTAGTGCAGGCTCGCCTTGAACTCACCTATATAGATGGCCCAATCTGGTTTCAAACTCACAGTGATCCTTCTGTCTCAACCTCCCAATCCTGTGCTGGGATTTCAGATGTGAGCTACTACACCTGGTTGCATATGTTTTAATTGTAAAAGTGATCCATAGCCACTGAAGGAATGTAAGAAAGTCTAGGTGAGCAAAACTGAAGATAAAAAAGGTAATCTTATACTTTAGCGGGTATCTTTATTTGTATTCTGTTATATGTTTTGTAAAAACATTTTTCTATGCATGCTGAAATATGCATTCATTGTAATCAGATATGCTTCTCTTGGGTATATTTACAAATAAGGGTATATTTTTGTTCTTTCATGCTTGCCCGGCAGGCACTGCACCACTGAGCTACATATTATATCCCCAGCCATACAAATAGTTTTTTTTTGTTTTTTTTTTTGTCTTGTTTCAGAACCTTTGTTTGTTTATTCACTCATTTTTATGGCTGGCTCAGCCTGCCCCGAGAGCAGGGCTGGCGCAGCATGTGGTGCCGGAGATCGAACCACGGTCCCTGAAGCCACCCAAGCTTTCCCAAGCAGACGCTTTAGACCACTGAGCCATCCCGCTGGGCCCCCAAATACAGTTTTAGATATTTGGTAATTGTCGAGTTACATATATATCCCCAGCCATACAAATACAGTTTTAGATATTTGGTAATTGTCTAATTTCACGAGATCTTAAAACATTTGCATATATGAATTAGGTCCCCTTCCCTTCCAAGAAAAAAAACAGTGACTGTCTGCTTAGGCAGGTTCAGTGACCAGGTTTGATTCCCCAGGGGCCTTGCAGGGCCCCACCCTGGGGCACACTGCAACTGGACTGAGACTGGGCATGGTGGCACATGTCTATAATCCTATGCTTGGGAGCCTGAAAACAGGAGGATCATCCTGAGTCCAGTCTGTGTAGTGAGACCGTGTAGACCCTGTACTAAAATACAAAAGAAAGAAAATAGTGACATAGCTGTCCCAAGTCCTCTCTGGAAAGAAAGGCAATGTACATAAGACACTTTGGAAGTTATTAACATTCTCCAACAATGTCATTAAAATTGTTTGTCTCTTTAAGTTCATCTTTTTTGTTGAACTGGGAAGTAAATTCAGGCCTTTGTACTTGCCAGACAAGTGCTTATTCTACTGAGCTATGTCCCCAGTTCTTTAAGCTCATCTTTTAGAATTTTCCTTTTTTTGACTATTATAAGTAATGGCAAGGGCCAGGGAGATACCTTGTGGCACAAGTGGCTGCCTGGCAAGTGCAAGGTTGTGAGTTTGAACTCTGGTCCTGCCAAAAACAAAAAAACAATGACAAAACTTGGTTTTACAGCTGCATTTTTGAAATGGCTGTAGGTGTTTTAAGTCCAGATAATGAATAGAAAAACAATAATATGAGTTGGCATAAAACTGGCCCTTTGGGTATTTGCAAAGAGAAATTATAAAATTATAGCCTCTGGGAGATACTTCCATAGTTTTTCAGAGAGTGCTTTCAAATATGTATCATATTTGAATATTTAAGGATTTTGGGTTTTTTTTTTTTTTGCTTTTGTTTTTGTGTTTTAAACTAGGCCTCCCTCTGTAGTGCAGGCTAACCTTGAACTCACTGTGTAGCCCAGACTCGTTGAACTTGCAGTGATCTCTCTTTCTCAGCCTCTGAAATGCTAGGATTACAGGTGTGTGCTGCCACGCTTAGCTAAATTGTGATTTGTATGAAAATTCAGACTTGTATTTCCATTCAGAAATATTTCCTAGTGTGCTTAGTAGTAAGTGCTGCTAGGTGTTAGGGGTATGTGATTGGCTAGTTACCGCTGGTTCTCATGGAAGACCTGGTTCTTCTTGACCTAGAGAGGATATATTTATATTTTCATTTTCACACAGACACACACACACACACCCTTTTCTCCTCTCCCTTCTCTGTCATCTCTCAGTTCTCTTATCTTTCCTGTCTTCTCCCCTCTGTGTAGAGTATACTGGGGATTAAATCCAGGCTTCTCAAATGCTAAAGGAACACTACCACTGAGCTACATCCTCAGCCCTTTTAAAATCTCTCTCTCTAAGGAGCCAGGCGTGGTGGTGCACGCCTGTAATCCCAGCACTCGGAAGGCTGAGGCAGGAGGATCGGTGCAAGTTCAAGACCAGCCTGGGCTACAGAAGTGAGCTTAAGGCCAGCCTGAACTGCATAGTGAGACCCTATCTCAATCAATCAATCAATCAATCAATCAATCAAATCTCTCTCTCAATCCCACAATTTTTTTTTTTTTTTTTTTTTTTTTTTTTTTTCTGGACTGGTGTTTGAACTCACAACCTTGCACTTGGCAGGAGCTATCATCCTGGCCCTAAAATACAATACAATACAATACAATACAATACAATACAATACAATATACAATACAATACAAGTAGAGGCTGAGGGTGTTAACAGCTCAGTGCTAAAGTGTTTTGTAGTCAAGAACCCTGGGCTTGATCCCAGCACTACAAACAAAATAACAAATAAATGTAAGTGTGTGTGAAAATTAGATTCACAGGTTTTAGCCACTAAAGTTCTTTAAAGTACCATGAAGTCCCTAAGTCCCCTTCAGACTTTCTAGTGGTCACTCTCAGATCATGCCTACCTAAGCAGTAGCATTCAAGATAATAAAGTGATTGTAAAATATTTAATCATCATGAGCTAGTATATGAAGTGTTTTTCAAGGTATTTCCTTACCTGTAGTTCATGTTGGCCATGGACTTACCATGTAACCATGGCTGACCTCAGACTCAGTAAGTCTTCTGCCTTAGCTTCCAAGGGCTGAGATTACAGGATTGTGTCACCACATTCAGCTCAAATATACAATATTTTAGAATCTGATGTCAATAGAACATAGCAAGAGCTGGTAAAACTTGTAAATAAGTGGAGGCAAAATGAAAACGTCATGGACAATAAGTTAAACTACTTTTTTTTTTTTGTCTTTTTGTCTTTTTGAGACAGGGTCTCGCTATGCAGTTCAGGCTGGCCTTGAGCTCACTTTCGTAGCCCAGAGTAGCCCAGGCTGGTCTCGAACTCGCACCGATCCTCCTGCCTCAGCCTCCCCAGTGCTGGGATTACAGGCGTGCGCCACCACGCCCGGCTAAACTACTATTTTGAACTGTCCCGGCCTTTAAAATGTCAGAGTGTTTTCTAAGGATGGCTTAGGTTGATCTGTTCCATTGAAGTAGATAACTTATCAAAGTCCCTTTAATTTACTTGTTTTGAATCTTTTAGGAGGAAAAGTTGACACCGGGTTTGCTATGTATCTTAGGCTGACCTCAAACTCTTAACTATCTTCCTGCCTTGCCTCCCAAGTCCTGGGTTTATAGCAGTGTATCACTTCACCTGGCTTCAAGGTCCCTTATAAATCTCCCAGTCTGCAATAGGTTTCTTAGTTGAAGATGCTCTGATAATCAGTCTTCCAGTAATTAAAGGAAATGATGCAATCCTTCCCATATCAGAAAAACAAACTCTTCTGGCATTTAAAAAAAATACCATATAAGAAATTGCCTCACTGTTTTTGGAATGGAATTTTCTAATATAGTATGATTAAATGGACTGTAGAGTTTAGGTAGCCTACCATTTTATTTTGATGTTCCTAGAAACACTCTGTGTCACTCTCTTGGGAACTAGTATGAGGAATATGAGTAAGCTGTGTTTAGTCAGGGTGGAGAAGAATGTTTCACTCCTCAGAGGTTTGGACTTATTACAGACCTACTTGGACCCCTGTATTTCCATACAGAAAATGAATTCTTTGGCTAAGGAAGTAAAACTCCACTAAGATCACCTATAGATTTTAAATATTTTCGTAACCTTCAGATTGAGTTTAGTTCCTGTCTTAAATAATTGTATATAGTACTTGTTGCCATATAGTAATTTGTCTTTTGTTTGTTTGTTTGTTTGGTATTTTAGGGAAGGATCTGCAGGGTGTTCAGGGTTTCATTACTAGATCAGACTCATAGTGATCCACCTGTTTACAGCCTTCCAAGAGTTGCGATTACAGGCACATGCTACCACGATCAGTGCTCAGTCTCAATTGCCATCTCAGCACGTGGGAGTGCAGAGGAAGGGGGTGCAACTCTCAGGGCTGGCATGGCCACCTGGGGATCAAAGCCCTGGCCCCTAGGCCTACCCAGGAGGCACTTTAATCCGCCGAGCTATTTGGCCGGCCCTGCAGTTTGTCTTTTGAATGCCAGTAGAAAGATTCTACTAGGAAAGTTTGAGTAAATATTTTTGCGATAATGCTGAGAATGTAACCATCGTTAGAAAGTTTGTTTTTACTAGTTTTTTAAAAATGAAAATTTGCAGGATGCATTGTCAAGCAATTTTGGCAGTTAAAGCTTCAGATTCATATATATCATTCCTCTGATCCTACAAATGAGTTCCTACTGTGCTGGACATTATTATAAATGCAAAAGATAAGGTAACGAAATGGACAAACTGTTCTCTTGACATCCTTTCTTCCTGCCCTCCTCTTCTTTCATTTCATTTCTGTCTGTCTGTCTGTCTGTCTGTCTGTCTGTCTGTCTTTCTTTCTTTCTTTCTTTCTTTCTCTCTTTCTTTCTTGGTAGGGCTAGGGATTGAACCCAGGGTCTGTACACTGACTTATTTTTGAGACAGAATCTGAGTGAATTCTCTTAGAGGAATTCAGCCTTGGAATCCTTCTGCCCCATCCTCCCAGAATGTTGACATTATAATGTGCACCATCACACCTGACTGGATGCTTTTTTTCTCTCTCTCTCTCTCTCTTTTTTTTTTTTTTTAAGATTTTTTTATTTCTTTCTCTTAAACCTCATTTATTTGTTTGTGTTATGGCTGGCTCAGCCTGCCCTGGGGTCAGGGTGCGCAGCATGTGGTACCAGGGATCTAGGAGTGGTTGCAGTGCTGGCCTTAAGTTTCCTCCGCAGGCACTTTAGACCATTGAGCCATCTCGCTGGCCCTTTTTTTCTTTTTTGAGACCAGATGTCCTTGTACAGTTCAGGCTGGCCTCAAACTTCTATCTCAGCTTTCAGAATGTTGGGATTACAATGTGGGTCACTACATTCAGTTAGCTACCTTCTTTTGGAGGGAATGGATGAAAATTTTAAGTGTCTAATAGCTTTATCCAGAGAATCAATGTGATAAAATACCTTACTTCAATTTAGTTAATTTAGGAAGGTTTCTAAGGGTCCAGACATAGGCAAGGTTGGGATCACAGGACTGTGTTGCATGTTAAAGCTTGAATTGCAATTTATTTTATTTTATTTTATTTATTTATTTATTTATTTATTTTTTGTCTTTTTGAGACAGGGTCTCACTATGCAGTTCAGGCTGGCCTTGAGCTCACTTTTGTAGCCCAGGCTGGTCTCGAACTCACACCGATCCTCCTGCCTCAGCCTCCCAAGTGCTAGGATTACAGGCGTGCGCCACCACGCCTGGCTTTGAATTGCAATTTAAACATAATGAATAGACCATTGAAAGGTTCTAAGCAGCAGAGTGAAGGGTCAGATTAGATTTTTTTTTTTTTTTTTTTTTTTTTTTTTTTAAATCACAATTCTGGTCTACTGCCTCTGCTCTGCCCTTTTGCCTTTGCTGTTTTCTGCTGCTATGAACTGCTGTCCTCTGACACGTACCACTCTGCCTTGGAGCCAGCTGAATATGGACTAAAACTGCCACAAACTGAGCTAAATAAACCTTTCCTTCCTTGAAAGAAAAAAAATAAATCCAGCTGGATGTGGTGGCACACGCCTGTAATCCCAGCACTTGGGAAGCTGAGGCAGGAGAATCAGTGGGAGTTTGAGACCAGCCTGGGCTACAAAAGTGAGCGCAAGGCCAGCCTGAACTGCATAGTGAGACCCTGTCTCAAAAAGGCAAAAAAAAAAAAAAAATCTGCTCTAGGGAAAGATAGGGTGACAAGGATACAAACAGTTGCCAGCAAGAGACCATGGTGATTTGGAAGAATATTTGAGTGAACTCTTACTTAGCAGCTCCCTCATATCTAAGTAGAATTGGCCCTTTGAGTCTAAAGATTGATCAGTCACTGATTGAACCAATCATGGATTGAAAATATTCTGGAAAATAATTGTATCAGTATGGAACTTTTACATTAACTAATTTTTTTAATACTTTTCTTTAAATCTGTTTATTTATTTTGTTTGTTTCAGAACCTTTATTTGTTTATTCACTCATTTTTATGGTGGCTCAGCCCACCCCGAGGGCAGGGATGGCGCAGCATGTGGTGCCGGGGATTGAACCGCAGTCCCTGAAGCCGCCCAAGCTTGCCAAGCAGGCGCTTTAGACCACTGAGCCATCCCGCCGGGCCCTTACATTGACTAATTATACATGACTTTTCTTGTCATTATCCCAGAACAATATGGTATAGCATCTATTTACACAGTATACACATTGTACAAGTTACACATAATCTAGAGGTGATGAAGGATCTGTGTGGGTTATATCCGTGTAGCATGCCTTTTATATAAGGGATTTGAGCATTTGCAGATTTTGGTACCATCTGTGGAAACCAAGGAGCCTAAAAATCCTTCCTCTTGGAATTGAGGAATGACTGTAGCTAGTGTATATGATTGCTTTCTCCCAGTTGTAGATTTGATGATGTCTTAGTTACTTTTCTCTCCTTGCTGAGACAAAATACCTGACACTCAAAGCTAAAGAGGGAAAGGTTTACTTAGCTCATAATTTAGAGAGATTTCAGTCCATATTTGACTGGCTCCAAGGCAGGGTGGATCATATACAGACATCATAGAAGAGAATTTTCATGACATACCAAAGGTATCTAAGCAAGCGAGGGATAACTACAACTCTTTTTATTCTTTGTATCTGATCAATTTATTTATTTGTTTGTTTGTTTGGAGGGACCTGGGTTCAAACACATGACCTTGCACTTGCCAGGCAGGCACTTGTGCCACAGAGCTATCTCCCCAGCCCCTATATCTTATCAGTAAGCAAAGTTCCAAAACAGTATGATGAAGGGTAACAATGGTCAACACATTGTACATTCTATCCCTTATATCTTGTTCAGGCTACTTAGGGCAGGTAGCACTCAGACCCTTAAATTCTGGCATACCCTTGATCTAGATGAGTAAGTTCCAGCATCACACACACTAGACCTACCTACCTCTGTAAAAGACCCACCTATGACCGTATAAGACTTTGGGGAACATATAAGCTATAACAATTTCACCCCTGGGACCCCAAAGACTCATGCACATCTTTTTATGCAAAAGGTGTGAGACTTGGCAGAGTCCTATCAGTTTCAGCATTGCATAAAAGTCTTAAATCCCAAGTGTCCTCTGAGATTTAAAGCTGCAAACCCCTACATAAACAAAAAGGAAGTTTAATACTTTCAACATTCTAGGGGAAAGATAGATATTACCATGCCAAAATGTACAAATAGAAAGGAACAGGGACAAAGCAAGTCCAAAATCCATCAGGACAGACATTAGTTCCTATAGTTGATATCCAGCATCCAAAGCAGTCTGTGACAAGAAGTAAACTCCAAAGGGCTTGGATGGCTCCACCCCATGGATTTGTAGCTCCTAAGGCTTCTTGCTGGGGCTGGTTCTTTTTCCTCTTTGCAACTCTACTCAAACAATCCATGTTCCTGATTTCTCCAACCTTCTTTGGTCTCCACCATACCTTTGGCTTCATGTTCATAGCTTTATGCTCTGCTGTTCTTCCAGGGACACACTGCCTGACATCCTGAGCCTCCTCCTTAAATCTGAATGGAAGCCTTTCTGACTCCACAACTCTTGCATTCTGCATGCACCTAAAGTCAGCACTATATGGATGACACCAAGGTCTACTGCCAGCTGGAGCAGTAGCTACACTTCCTTCTCTTGGCTGTGTAGGGGTTGAGTGCCTACACTCAGGAAGCAAATCCTGAGGAACAACTTCCCTAGACCACCACCATCCTGGAACATGGGCAGTAGCCCAGGCTGGTCTTGAACCCACACTGATCCTCCTGCCTCAGCCTCCCAAGTATGGAGATAACAGGTGTGCCCCACCATGCCCAGCATGGACTCTCTTCTCAAAGTAAATTCTCTTACTTTTACAATTTTGAGCAAAGGGTGGAGTCCTGATGTTTCATGTGATGTTCTCAGGCCATCCTTTCAGTTCTGTTGTTTCTCAGCAATCAAGATCTCCACTGTGCTATTTTTGCAATCCACAGTTTTATTGAATCTTCCTTTCCTAGGCAAACTGACATTTTAAATCTTTCTACTGGGCTGTTTTAGTTTCTCAACGTAAATGTGGCTAAAAGCATACAACAAGCCGGGCGTGGTGGTGCACGCCTGTAATCCCAGCACTCGGGAGACTGAGGAAGGAGGATTGGTGTGAGTTTGAGACCAGCCTGGGCTACAAAAGTGAGTGCAAGGCCAGTCTGAACTGCATTGTGAGACCCTGTCTCAAAAAGAAAAAAATAAAATAAAATAAAATAAAAGCATACAACAGTAACTATGATACTGCCTTAACATTAGTAGAGTACTTTGAAGATTCTTCTGCCAGATTACTTAGTCCACTACCCTTCATCTTAATCTCAGACAAAGTCTTTCATCATAGGCAAAATGCAGACAAACTTTTTATCAGTGCATAACACAAATTGCAATCCAACAGCCTGTGCAGTCTGCAGCAGAGTCCTCCTAAGCCTAGTTTTTACCATCTTCATGCTGGTCTTCTGGGCTCTGACTAGAATCTTCTGTCAAGTATAGTCTAAGGCTTTCCAGGTAACATCTCTGAACCTTTCTGAACCAGTTCCAAAGACTGCTGAACTACATGGTCAGGTACAGTTAGCACAACAACTTTCTTCTCTGGCACCAAATTTTGTCATTTTTCTCATTGCTGAGATAAAACACCTGACACTCAGAATTGAAGGAAGAAAGGTCTATTTAGTGCACAGTTTGAAGTGTTACAAAGTTTGAATTCATACTCAGCTGGCAGGGTGACTTGGTGGCATGGCAGATAGGCATCACAGGAAAGAAATAGTTCATGATGAGCAGGAGATAGCAAAGCAAGCAAGAGACCTTATTTTACTTACTTACTTACTTACTTATTTATTTATAGAACTGGAGATCGAACTCGGGACTTTGCACTTGCCATGCAGAACACTTGTGCCCCTGAGCGCAAGTGTCCCAGCTCCCCCTCTCCTTTTTTTTTTAACTTTATTTTTTATTTTGCAAGAGACCTTAACAGCTTTATGCCCCTTTTAACTCTTACTTATGATGGCTGGTTTAGGATAATCCAAACCAATTAGTAGACTGATTTAATAATCACATACCCTTAGTCCCAGCATCATACATTTGAGATTCAGCCATCTCTGAAGGAGCCCTACCTATGACCACCATGAGGCTTTGGAGGGATATCTAGACATACAACATAACAACTGGGTAGCCATTTTGTCAGGAAGAGGAAAAAGAGTATGCTAAAGACTGGTGTTTCTTTGTTTTTCGTTTGTGGTCTTTTTGAGACAGTCTCGCTATGCAGTTCAGATTGGTCTTGAGTTCACTTTTTTTTTTTAAGAATTTTTTTTTTTTTTTTTTTTTTTTGTCTTTTTGAGACAGGGTCTCACTATGCAGTTGAGGCTGGTCCTGAGCTCACTTTTGTAGCCCAGGCTGGTCTCGAACTTGCACCGATCCTCCTGCCTCAGCCTCCCGAGTGCTGGGATTACAGGCGTGAGCCACCACGCCCGGCTTTAAGAATTTTTTATTTTATTTTATTTTATTTTTTCTTGTTTCAGAACTTTGTTTGTTTATTTTTATGGCCTGCTCAGCCTGCCCTGAGGGCAGGGCTGGCGCAACATGTGGTGCTGGGGATTGAACCACGTTCCCTGCAGCCGCCTAACCTTTCCTAAGCAGGGGCTTTAGACCATTAAGCCATCCTGCCAGGCCCTTGAGCTCACTTTTATAACCCAGGATGGTCTCGAACTCTCATGATCCTCTCCTGCCTTAGCATCCCAAGTGCTGGGATTATAGGCATGTACCACCACACCCAGGATAGCTCTTAAATCTTGAGTAAAAAGAGAATGAAAATAAAACTGATAAGAAGAAAGTAGAACGATCAGTGAGTTAAGAGTTGATAGACACTGGGGCTGGGGAAGATAGCTCAGTAGAATAAACACTTGCCTGGCAAGTGCAAGGGTCCTGAGTTCAATCCCCAGTCCCTTCTAAGACAAAAAAAGAGTTCACGGCACTAAAGCACCTGCTTAAGCAGGCCCAGGGACTGGGGTTCAATCCCCAACATGCTGTGCCAGTGCCAGCCCACTCCCCTAGCCCCTCATGTGCTGAGATGCTAAATGAGACGGAGTGTGGTGGCATGCCTGTAGTCCCAGCGCTTGGGAGGCTGAAAACGGGGATCACTTTGAGTCCCAAGAGACCAAGGTTCCAAGAGTGTGGTCTTTACAATAATATCACTAGAAATGATGAGTGTAGTGAAAGCTGGATGCTGAAGTTTTCTGTGAGGGAGGAATTTAGTGATCAAACTGACCCTCACGTAGAAAAACCTGTGACTGCCTATAATACCTATATATTTCCCACTGTCTTGCTATTAGAAATAGAACATTGGCTTCCTTTCCCTGATGTCTTGTCTGTGTTGGTGGTATAATGGTGAACATAGCTGCCTTCCATGATGTCTCTAAGCATAACTCTGCCTTTGCATATGCAACATATGCTTCTTATTTTAAGAGAACTTTGCCAGTTACTTCCTGAAGTGGACTTGTTCCAGTTTCACTTCTGCCTTTGATAACTATTATAATTTTTCCATTTGCTATGTAAAAATTCCACTTATTACTGCCTAGGTCTTAAAGTGGCCAACTTTTAAAGCTAGTTCTGATACATTTTTAGCATTTAATCCATTTCTTTACCATTAGGATTTAGTATTAGAATAAAAACGTATTTTTTTTTAGTTGAACTAAAATTCTCTTATCAACGATGATTAATGTCTTCATCCATTTTGAAAAAAATTGTTCAGACAGCTAAAGATTTGTTTATGTTCCTGTTGTTGGCAATACCAATATTATTAAAAAGAACTTTAGAGATTTTCTTAATATTTGCCTCATTTTAAGGATGGAAAAAAATGAAGCTGAGATATATCAGCACTAACTACTTGCAGAGTCTGTCTTACAGCCTAGATTTTGTTTTCTTTTTCATCATACCAAATGCAGTCAAGACTGGCCAAATTAACTCAGTGGATTAAAGCGCCTGCAAGCAGGTGCAGGGAAGGGGGATTCAATCCCTGGCCTACTGTGCCCCAGGGTCCGCTGAAACAGCAATTGAGACTGAGTATGGTGGCTCAAGCCTGTAATCCCAGCATTTGGGAGGCTGTAAACGGGTGGATCACTACAAGTCTGATCTAGTAATGAGACCCTGAATACCCTGTAGACCCTTCCCTAAAAAATACAAAAACAAAACAAATATAGTCAAAATGGCTTCCTTTTCCTTGGTACTGAGGATTAAACCCAGGACCTCATGTATGCTTGGCAAAGCATTCTAGCCCTGGGCCAGACCCTCAGACTTTTTTATTCATCTTTTTACTTAAGGCTATACTTATATTTGGTTTTAAAATTTTGACAGCCTTGCTAAGTCATTTAAGTGCCCAGGCTGGGCTTGAATTTGCTACTCCAGAGTACTGGAATTACAGGCATGTGCCACTGCATCTGGATTTTTTGAGACAGGGTTTTGCTCCTTTGCTCAGGCCAGCCGTGAGTTTTTCAGTCCTCCTGCCTCAATCCCTTAGGTTCCTAGGATTTTAGCATGTGCTGTGGTACCTGGCTCCAGAATGGTCTTTTTGATAACTATTGGAGTAATTATCATTATCATCATCATCATTATTATTGATATAAGGTCTTACTGTGTACTTCAGGCTGGTTTTCATCTCATTGTATAGGTGATGCTGGCTTCAAGCTTACAGTAGTCCTCATGTCTCACCTCCCAAATGCTGGGATTACAGGTGTAACCACACCCAGCCAATAACTGTATTTTTCATTTTTAGTATGATATAGTTATAGAATACATAATATATAAAAATCAAAATATCCTTTGAAGCTAGACATGTGGCACATAACTAATCTCAGCACTTGAAAGTCTGGGGTAGAAGGGTTACCATGCATTCAAGATCAGCCTGAACTACATAGTGAAAACCTGTATCAAGAAACCCAATATTGGGCCCGGCCGGATGGCTCAGTGGTCTAAAGCCCCTGCTTGGGACCTCGGTTCGATCCCCGGCACCACATGCTGCTCCAGCCTTGCCCTCAGGGCAGGCTGAGCCGGCCATAAAAATAAATTAATAAACAGAAGTTCAGAAACAAGAAAATAAAATAAAAAGAAACCCAATATTTCCCAGAGGATTGAGAATGCAATTCAGTGGTAGAGCACTTGCCTGGCATGTTAGATGCCCTAGATATAACCCAAGCACCACCAAAAACTAAACCAAAACAACAAACAAAAATAGCCCTTTTATATTCATTTTTGTATAATATTCTTGACAGTTCCTAAAAGATTAAGAGATGGGTATATGGGAAAGATACTTTTATTATTTTCTTATTACCATAAGGAAAGTAATAGAGTTATTTGTCCAAACTCATTAAGACAAAATTATAACATTATTGAGTCCTCACTGCCAGTTACTGTTCAAATCTGACTTAAACTTCATGACAGTCACATAACATGTAGATAACGTTATTTAATCTAGCTTCAGGAATACAGGAACAGAAAGGCAAAGCCCAAGGCACACACTGTTGGGACTCGGCAGTCTGACTGGCGCCTGATCTTTTAATTGTGACTTTGGTAAGAATGGTAGAGACTTAAAATTGGATCTTGTGATTTCAGATTGAGTGTCTTCTATACTGTCCTGCTTCTAATCATGAATATATCCTGTGAGATTCCAACAGTGTGCTTAAATGAATGACCAGACTGAAAGTTAAACTATGGAGTTAAGAGGCCACACTGCTTAGGTAGACTCAGGGACCAGGGTGCTGCAGTAATGCACACAGTTAGCATGTGGCTGTCACTAGTGAGGCTGGTGGCATCCTCAACCCTGGTTTATTTGGAACATTTCTGTTGTGGTAGGAACTGAGATCCAGATTATACTCTTAAAAACTTATAGCCTGAGATATACTGCAAGAAAAGGTAAGAGTCTGTCATATATATGAAGAAAGTAGGGGTTTGGTTCTAGGGATTGAACCCAGGGCCTTGCCCTTATTACTTACTAAGTGTGCACCCAACCACTGAGCGATATTCTATAGCCCAAAAATATATTTTGAACAATCCATCTTACTTTAAAAAGTAGGATCAGGGCCCGGCGGGATGGCTCAGTGGTCTAAAGCGCCTGCTTGGGAAAGCTTAGGTGGCTTGCAGGGACTGTGGTTCGATCCCTGGCACCACATGCTGCGCCAGCCCTGCCCTTGGGGTGGGCTGAGCTGGCCATAAAAATGAGTGAATAAACAAATAAAGGTTCTGAAACAAGAAAAAAATAAATAAATAAAATAAAAAATAAAAATAAAAAGTAGGATCAGTTTGGTTAGTGTCTGTGTACATAGACATTTGTCTTGAAGATAGAATGTCAGGATGACTCAATGTTTTTTTACTGTCTTCTCACAGGAATTCATAAATTATTATCTCCGTCTTAGCTGCCTCAGTTTGGCTGATTTTATCCAGGTTCATCTTATCCCTGGGAGAGTGCTACCAAATACTATTTTTCCCTCTTGTACTTTTCACCTAATTCCCTAACATGGACTCACCTATTTTTCTTTTTCTTTTTTTTTTTTGTCTTTTTGAGACAGAGTCTCGCCATGCAGTTCAGGCTAGCCTTGAGCTCACTTTTGTAGCCCAAGCTGGTCTCGAACTCGCACCAATCCTCCTGCCTCAGCCTCCCGAGTGCTGGGATTACAGGCGTGAGCCACCACGCCTGGCTCACACCAATTTTTCTTAATCATTTGTTTAACTTCTCTTTGAAGATACCAGGGCTGGCAGTATATCTCAGCTGACTAAACGTGCGCTTCCTTAGGGAAACGCAGGGGCCAGGGTTTAATTCCTGGCCCTGAGTGGGCGTGCTGAGCCAGCAGTGGTGTCTGGGCATCATGGCACATGCCTGTAATCCCAGCACTTGGGAGGCAGGAAAGAGGCGGATCACTGAATCAAAGCTGCAAAGTGAGACCCCGCACACACAAAAAAAGATACTTCTGATTCTGGATGAAATTTCTGGTTGGCTCAGAAATATTTCATTATCCATAAATTTAATCATTAATATTCTCAGAGAGGAGACACAAGTTGAAAATAATAAAGTGAACTTTTGCCTGTTATATACCCCAGTATCAGAAGTTACTCAAGTGTGTGCTACTTTGTGCAGACTCCTCTCTAGGATTGGAGGCTGAAATAAAAAAGCATGATAAGATTGACTTTTTCTTCCTGTTAGCCCCTGGGTCTAGAGATCTATTATCCCACAGCAATTGAGTGTAAGAGTAGAAGAAGAAGCAAAAGAATGACATTCTTTTTGCTTTGTTTTGTTTTTTTGAGGTCTCACTTTGTAGTGTAGGCTAGCTTTGAACTCACTCTGTAGATCAGGCTGGCCTCTAAACTACCAGTGATCCTCCTGCATTAAGCTCCCAAGTGTTAGGATTTGGGATGATACCATATACCACCTGATCTGGCCATGACATTCTTTTTTTGTTGTAATCATTTTTAATTTTTTAAAATTATTTTTTTTTTGTTTATTTGTGGTACTAGGGATTGAACTCAGTGTTGTAAACATTTTTGCTTTTTATTTATTTTTAAGACCAATAGCTGTGTATTACTAAGCATGATTTTTAAAAATTGATTTTTATTTTATTTTATTTTTAATTTTAGGACAGGGTCTATGGGGTCTCGGACTATGTAGATCAGACTCGTAGTGATCTGTCTGTGCTCAGCCTCCCACGAGCTGGAATTACTGGCATATACCAGTCTCAATCACCAACTCAGCACGCCCTGGGGGCAGGCCAGGGATCTAATCATATCCCAGGCCACTGCATGTGCCTAACCAGGTGCTTTAATCGACTGAGCTATTTGGCCGGCCCTTTTATTTTTAGAACAAGGGCTTGATCTGTAGTCTAGGTTGGCCTTGAATTTACTGGGTAGCCTCGGCTGGCTTCAGAATCATGGCAATGCCCCTGCTCATCATCCTGAGTGCTGAGATTATAGATGTGTACCACCACACCAAATTTGAATTCTTCCACAATTATAAACCACTTGATTCCCTTAGCTAAAACATATAGAAGGTGGTAAGCTTTTTAGCTAGATTTTTATTGTTATTTTTATTTTATTTATTTATTTATTTATTTATTTATTTTTATTTTATTGTCTGCCTTATCTTTTTTACCAAGTTGCCAGAGCAGTACCAGAAAATAATTGTTCAAATGATTAAAAGCTTCTGAATTTTTACTGGTCACATCTGTGAACTATATCATTAGAAATAACTGGTAGTGAATAAAACATTAATTCATATAGAGTAACAGTGACTTTCTGGGTTAGGGGCATGTGGCTCATTGATAATGAGCTTCCCTAGTACTTCAGAGGTCATGGGATTGGTTCCCAGTACTGTTAGAGTAAGAAAATAAGACTTAGTGCTTCCACTTGTGTTTCCATAAAAACCACTTTCAAAATATGTTCTCTTAACATCTCTTTAAAATAGCTCCTGACTAAAATGGAAACAAATGTTGGGCAAGTTCTCTTGTTGCAGACAAGTGCACTGGTAACATTGCCAAAGAAAGGTAGACATGCCAGGGCAAACATGCTCAGTCCTGAGAACACTCCTCTGAATTCCTAGCTGCATGTTTCCCAGTCTCCTCCCTCATCATCTAGAAGTTTCATTGTTGGCATTGTTGTCGAGAGTATAAATGGTTTTGCCAGAAACATTGCCCACAGCATGTCCAAGAACAAATGTAAAAGAGATACGTGTTTTTTTTTTTTTCCCATCGATTGGTTAGGTTTTTAAAAACAATTTAAAAGTTTATGGGGCTGGGGAGATAGCTCCATGGCACAAGCGCCTGCCTGGCAAGTGCAAGGTCTTGAGTTTGAACCCCAGTTTCACCCCTTACAAACAGAAATTGTAAATGTCTGGTATAAAAATCATTTAAATCTGGAAAGTTTTCTGATAGTATTGACCTAGGAGTCTGTTTCTCAAAGACAGGATTATAAACCTAGATTCTGCCAGTATAATGTTGGATACCTGTAATCCTGGCAGTCTAGACACTGAAGCAGCATTGCCATGAGTTCGAGGCAAACCTCAGCTATTAGCCCTGTCTCAAAATAGTTTACATGTCATAGTGAGATCCTGTCTCAAAAACAAAGTCAAGATTCTGCATCCTTTGAGCTAGTCACTGGGTTTGGTTGCTTTTTATGGTATTTTAGCATATTGGTAATTTTGTATTCTGTAGAATAGTTCTGTGCCTAAAAATGCTGCCTTATACTGTTAATTTACTTTAATGACTTAGTATTGAACTTAAGTCCTCTGTTCTCAGAGCTTTGTCCATTGTTATAACATCCTAGATTTTGGGCACTGATTAGGGCTGCTAAAAATAAAGAAAGAGGGGCTTTTGGAAAACACACAGTCTAGGTTTTGGGTTTTTTTTGTTGTTGTTGTTTGTTTGTTTGTTTGTTTTTTGTTTTTTATAAAGAAGCAGACTCGTAGAAGTGAAATGATTAAATGATTGATCCATGGCCTACAGTTGATGACAGTTGGGGTAGAGACCTTGTCTTTTTTAGTACTTTTGCTGTCTTGTTTTGCCTTGTTTTCCAGAGCTCAAATAGTCTTATGCTTAAGAACTGGGGACTGGGCTTCAACCCATTTATTACTAAAGCATATGTTCATAAAGATCTTTTTGACCCTCTCCATTATGTACTTCTGAGCTCAACAGGTCCAAGTTTTGATTTTTCTTTTTTAATCTAAGAAGAAATGGGGCCCGGCAGGATGGCCCAGTGGTCTAAAGCGCTTGCTTAGGAAAGCTTAGGCGGCTGCAGACTATCCCCAGTACCACATGCTGTGCCAGCCCTGCCCTCAGGGCAGGCTGAGCCGGCCATAAAAATAAATAAATAAACAAACAAACAAAAGTTCTGAAACAAGAAAAAAAAAAAAAGAATACAAAATAGGGCTAGCTCAGTGGGTTAAAGTATATGATTCTTACTCAGGCCCTGAGGTTTGCACTTCAATACCCTGCCCTACATGGAGCATGACACCTGCCCTTATGGCAGACTGAGCCATCCAAAAAAAAAAAAAAAAAGCCTAAAAAGAATACAAAATAGGGGCCGGTGGGATGGCACAGTGGTCTAAAGCGCCTGCTTAGGAAAGCTTAGGTGGCTTGCAGGGACTGCGGTTCAATCCCTGGCACCACATGCTGCGCCAGCCCTGCCATCAGGTCAGGCTGAGCTGGCCATGAAAATAAATAAATAAACAAAAGTTCTGAAACAAGAAAAGAATATAAAATAGTATTTTTTTTAAAAAATTAGAAATGATACAGAACTTCACCAAACAAAACAATAGAAATTTGATAAGGGTTGCTGTATTATTGTCTTCAGATTAATGGCTTAGATTACCAGATATAAGCATATATCAAATTTACATTTAGTTGAAAGCTGTGTAGAAGGTATATTTATTCCAAATGCACACTCAAAAGCCATGGTCAATGAGAGACATCTTAATATTTCAGGAACTATTTTGGTCACCACAGCTTTTCACCATAGCTGTTTTCTTTCCTTTTTTTTTTTAATGAGCAGAACATATTTATTAGGGGAAAGAAAGCTCCTGTCAAAGAGAGGGACAGGAGGGGGGGGTCCCAAGTGGGTGTCCCCTCCATAGCTGTTTTCTTGATCTATACCTTCATCTAAAAGGTACCCTGTGGCATCAAATTGTTGAAGTTTCATTTCCCAGTTTGTCTGAAATCTGTCATTCCCCATTTTTTCCCCAACACTCTGGTGCTGTCTTCCAACTAGCTTATTTATTTATTTATTTATTTATTTATTTATTTATTTATTTATTTAGGTACCGGGATCCAACTCAGGATCTTGCACTTGCCAGGCAGGCACTACACCACTGAGCTGTCTCCCTAGCCCCTTAATTTATTTATTTTTTAAAATGGTAATAGTTTGGGGGAACACCCACTCGGGACCCTCTTTCTGTCCCTCTCTTGGACAGGAGCTTTCTTTCCCTCAATAAGTATGTTCTGCTCATTAAAAAAAAATGTAATAACATGTAATAGTTTATTTGAAAAAGACAAGGTGAAAAATGAGGGAAAAACAGGCAATGGAATGAGCTTGAGCCATGTTTTATTTATTTATTTATTTTAATTATTTCTAGCCGGGCGTGGTGGCGCATGCCTGTAATCCCAGCACTTGGGAGGCTGAGGCAGGAGGGTCAGTGTGAGCTCAAGGCCAGCCTGAACTGCATAGAGAGACCCTGTCTCAAAAAGACCAATAAAAAACATATGTATTTATTTTTTTCTTTGTTTCAGAACTTTTGTTTGTTTATTTATTTATTTTTATGGCCGGCTCAGCCTGCCCTGAGGGCAGGGCTGGCGCA
>PVJA010039837.1:0-18892 GCA_004027025.1 Myocastor coypus | reverse complement strand
ATATAAGCCTGTGAAGCACAGGGAATAGAAAAAAAATCTGACATATATAGGGATAATTTTCTGAGTTTCATTAAATGTGTAGCAAAGCCTGTCATTTTAGGTCTCTCAAGTACTTTGTGAAAATAAGTCTTTTAAGTGAAACCAGAATCCCTTTTGAGGTTTGGTTAATTGTTACCCCTTGGCTCCCTATGTCTTTAGAGTAGTAGTATTCAAAGTAGCTGATCCACAACTGTACCTGTCTACCAGTGAGAAAATGGACTTGTACTGGACTGTAAATCTTTCACTGAGAAAAATCTGACAATAAAAAGAAAACAAACAAAAAAAAATATTTTTGAGGGAGACCAAAATGACCTGATCTCTATAAATGAGTCCAGAAAGAACCCACCAAATAGGACAACCAATTACACAGGAGAAAAAGGAGGAAGCAGTAGTAAGTAAAAGACATGTAAATCATAAATCAATATATTTGAATTATAACTATCAATGCAAATGGACTCAATTATCCAGTTAAAAGAAATAGGCTGGCAGAGTGGATAAGGAAGCAAAATCCAACAATATGCTGTATACAAGAAACACACTTAACTCATAAAAATACTTATAGGCTAAAAGTGAAAGGATGGAAAACAATACTACATGCTCCAGCACCTCGAAGAAGAAGAAGAAGAAGAAGAAGAAGAAGAAGAAGAAGAAGAAGAAGAAGAAGAAGAAGAAGAAGAAGAAGAAGAAGAAGAAGAAGAAGAAGTAGAAGAAAAAGCATGGGTAGCAATCCTGCTTGCAGAGAAGACTGATTTGATCACACAAGACTGATTAAATGAAATAAAGAAGGCTACTACATACTGGTAAGGGGACAAATTCAAGATGAAAAGATAACACTCAGAATATGTATGCACACACCGGGCGTGGTGGCGCACGCCTGTAATCCCAGCACTTGGGAGGCTGAGGCAGGAGGATCGATGTGAGTTTGAGACCAACCTGGGCTACCAAAGTGAGCTCAAGGCCAGCCTGAACTGCATAGCGAAACCCTGTCTCAAAAAAAAAAAAAAAGAATATGTATGCACGCAACACAGGAGCACAAGCTTATATAAGACAAGTCTTAATGGACATGAATAATCTCATATCCAATACGACAAACTTAACAGGAGAACTTAGTACTCCTTTATCCCAGAAAGATAGGTTAAGCAGACAAAAAATTAGGAAAGTAGCAGAACTGAACCAGATCTTAGAACAACTGGACTTAATGGACATACACAGAGTAATCCACCAAATCACTTCTTCATACACATTTTTTTCATCTGCACATGAGACATTTTCCAAAATATACCACATATTAGTGCATAGGTCATACTTAACTATATGCAAGAAAACAGATATTATTCAATGCATATTATTTGACCACAGTGCAATTAAATGGGAAATAAATGACAAAAGAAACCCAGAAATACATGGAAATTAAACAACACCCTTCTTCAGGAACCAGTGGGTTACAGATGAAGTTAAACAATATCTAGAATTTAATGAAAATACAAACACAACTTACCAAAATTTATGGGATGCAATCAAAGCAGTTCTTAAAGGGAAATTTATAGCTCTGAACTCACACATTAAGAAAACAGAACGAGAACAAATAAATACTCTCATGCAGCATTTAAACATACTACAAAAGGAAGAGCAAACGAAAGCAAGAGCCCATACACAGGAGGAAATTATAAGCATTAAAGCCAAAATTAACTCAATCGCGACCAAGAAAACACTACAAAGAGTTAATGAATCAACAAGCTGGTTCTTTGAAAGATTAAATAAAATTGATAAGCCCCTAGCTAACCTCATCAAAAAGAGGAAAGAAAGGACTCAAATTCAAGCAATAAGGAATGAGAAGGATAAAATTATTACAGACGTGGCAGAGATTCAGATGATCATAAATCACTACTTTGAGAATCTTTACTCCCGCAGAAACTGAAGACACAGAAGAAAAGGACAGATTCCTAGAAAAGTATAAATTACCAAAACTGAATCAAGAAGATATAAGAACTCTCAACAACCCAATAACAGCCAATGAAATACAAAAAAAAAAAAAAAAAAAAAAAAAAACCAAAAAAAAAAAAAAAAAAAAAAAAAAAAAAAAAAAAAGGTGAACAGACCCAACATAAATCATAAATTCAGAGAATCATAAGTAACTATTTTGAGAATCTTTACTCTCACAGAATTGAAGACACAGATGAAATGTACAGATTCCTAGAAAAGTACAAATTACCCAAACTCAGTCAAGAATATATAAGAACTCTTAATAACCCAATAACAGCCAATGAAAAAAGTAATGTAATAAAAAGCCTACCAACAAAGAAAAGTCTAGGACCTGATGGATTCAATACTGAATGCTACAAGAAATTTATAGAAGACATAAGCCCAATACTTCTCAAACTCTTCAAGAAAATTGAAAAGGAAGCAATCCTCACGAAATCATTCCTGGAAGCAAGTATTGCACTGATAGCAAAACCAAAAAGAGACACAACTGAAAAAGAGAGCTACACGCCAAGTTCTCTCATGAACATAGATGCAAAAATTTTCCATAAAATATTCAAGACTAGAATACAACAAATCATCAAGAAGATTATACATCATGACCAGGTAGGATTCATCCTAGGAATGCAAGGATGGTTCAATATATGCAAATCTATAAATGTGACGCACTATATCAATAGAGCCAAAGCCCAAAATCACATGATCATCTCAATTGATGCAGAAGAGGCTTTTCACAAAGTCCAACATTTATTCATGTTCAGAGTCTTGGAGAAACTTAGAATAGAAGGCCTCTACCTCAATCTGATAAACGCTATCAGTGATAATCCAACAGCTAACATAATTCTAAATAGGGAAAAACTGAAGCCTTTTGCTCTCAAATCTGGTACAAGACAAGGATGTCCTCTATCACCACTCCTATTCAGTATAGTTCTGGAATCATCAGCTACAGCCATTAGACAAGAGAGAAATAAAGGGAATAAAAATAGGTAAAGAAGAAGTTAAATTATCAATATTTGCAGATGGCATGATAATCTATTTGGAAGACCCAAAAAACTCCAATATGAATCTACTAGAATTAATACACAAATTCAGTAGCATAGCAGGTTACAAAGTCAACACACAAGAGTCAGTGGCATTCCTCTACACAGATAACAAACACACTGAGAGTGAAATTAGACAAACAGTACTTTTTATGATACCAGCGAAGAAAAGGAAATACTTAGGGGTTAACCTAACTCAAGAAGTAAAAGACCTTTTTCATGAAACTACAGTACTTTGAAGATCCTAGAAAAATTCAGAAAATAGAAAGATATTCCCTGCTCCTGGATAGGAAGAATCAACATTGTGAAGATGGCCATACTCCCTAAATTGGTATACAGGTTTAGTGCAATTCTTATCAAAATACCATCAATATACCTCACAGACTTGCAGAAATCATTCCTAAAATTTATTTGGAACCAAAAAAGACCAAGAATTTCAAAGATAATCCTGGGTAACAAAGGTAAGGCAGGAGGCATTACAATTCCTGACCTAGAATTATATTACAGAGCTACCATCATAAAATCAGCATGGTATTCTCAAAAAAATAGACCTGAGGATCAGTGGAATAGATTAGAAGATGCAGAAGTAGATAGAAACACAGCCAGCCACCTTATTTTTGACAAAGGGACCAAGCATGTTTACTGGAAGAAAGATATCCTCTTTAACAAATGGTGCTGGAAAAACTGGCGCTCCACCATCATTTGGAAAACTAAAACTTGACCCAGGTCTAC
Source organism: Myocastor coypus (assembly GCA_004027025.1). Lineage (NCBI taxonomy): Eukaryota > Metazoa > Chordata > Mammalia > Rodentia > Myocastoridae > Myocastor > Myocastor coypus. The sequence continues at coordinate 15,101 of PVJA010039837.1, read as the reverse complement.
CACTATGAACTAAACTAAAATCAAAATGGATTAAAGATCTAAATATTAAAAGAGAAACCCTAAACCTCCCAGAGGAGAAACTCAGAGGAAATCTTAAAGACATCAGGATAGGCAAAGAGTTCATGGACAAGAATCAAAATGCACGTTTATCACGCAAAAGAATCAACAAATGGGACTTCCTCTAGCTAAGAAATTTTTTCATGTCAAAAGAAATTACCAGCCAAGTGTGGTGGCGCATGCCTGTAATCCCAGCACTCGGGAGGCTGAGGCAGGAGGATCGATGCGAGTTCAAGACCAGCCTGGGCTACAAAAGTGAGCTCAAGACCAGCCTGAATTGCATAGTGAGACCCTGTCTCAAAAAGACAAAAAAAATAAAAAAAGAAATTACCAACACAGTGAAAAGACAACCCACAAATTTCAAAAAGATTTTAACTAATAAATATTCAGACAAAGGTCTTCTATCTAGAGTTTATAAAGAACTAAAATCCATTAGGGTCCCAAAATTCAAAGATCCAATTCAGAAATGGGCATTTGAGATGAACACACACTTCTCAGAGAAAGAAATTCAACAAGCCTATAAATACATAAAGAAATGCTCCACATGGCTAGCCATTCGTGAAATTCAAATCAAAACAACACTTAGATACCATCTCACCCCAGAAAGAATGGCTATCATAAAGAAATCAATCAGCAACAAATGCTGGAAAGGCTATGGGGAAAGAGGAACCCTTCTCCACTGCTGGTGGGAATGCAGATTGGTGCAACCATTATGGAAAGCAGTGTGGAGGATCCTTAAAAAACTAGAACTGGAAATCCCATTCAATCCAGCTATCCCCCTACCGGGAATTTTCCCAGAAGAACTGAAAACATCTTATCATAGTGATATCTGTGTACCTATATTTATAGCAGCACAATTTGTGATAGCTAAATCCTGGAAACAACCAAAATGACCATCATCTGAAAAATAGCTGAAAATGATATGGTATTTTTATACAATGGAATATTACTCAGCTATAACGAATGATAAACTAGAAGACTTTATATATAAGTGGATGTATCTTGAACATATACTCATAAGTGAAACAAACCGGACCTGCATTACATATGCAAATATCATATAGTCTCCCTAGTGTAAGGACCCAAAAGAAGAAATAAATAAATAAATAAATTTTGGGTGGTACCAGGAATCAATCTTAGGACCTCGCATTTTTTACATCCTCAACCCCTATAATTTTTTTTAGAAGAGTGACTTAAATGCAAAATGCATTTGGAAGAGGTAAAAAAAATATTTATTGAACATGTTAATGTTTAATTGTTTGATCAGTCTTATATACCTATGTCTGTTGATCTATACTGATTTGATGATGAAAATATGTAATGCAACCATTGTTAAATTTTTCTTGTTTTGAAATCCTGTGCTATATGTACTATTACTTGTTACTGGTTTTTTTCTATTTTTGTTTCTGCTATTTTTACCCTTAAAAAAATAAAATAAAAAATAGAAAAAGAACATGAATTTTATCTTTTATAGCGTTTTCAGTTTAAAATTTATTTTGTTTATTAAATGTCACTTTTAATTTTTTTCTTCCATGACTTTGCTATTTCAGCAGCTGTAAGTAAACTATTATTTTATCACTCTAGAAAGCAGAATAAGTTTATGTGTCATGGGGAATCACTTTATAAGTAGTTCTATCTATGAAAAGAATTATAGAATAAGAAAACAAAATATAATATTGACTCTCAAGGAAAAAGGTCTGATATATACTTACATAGAAAAAGTCAAAAAACAATTTATACAGTGCCTTTTATGTAAACTTTTAAAAATACATTGATATATACATATTCATAGAAAAATCTGATGGAAGTAGTAGCTATTTCTGAGGTATAGGAATACTGAGAACTTTACAGCATCATTTATTTATGTAATATTTGACAATATTATAAAAAGCAGGCATTTTTTGTAGTAATAAAGACAACAAAATTTGGAAACAGCACATTATCTTCTCAGAACGTAAACTTCTGGAGGTCATGAATAACAAATGAGCACTCTAAACGCTGCAACACATAAGAAGCCTCTAAAACACAGTGATCTTTCTGGACCAAAAAAATGCAGTATTGAACTCGAAGTCGATCTCCTTGACGAGGTAAGTCTCCAAAGCACGAATGATGGCTTCTCCCCTAGCAGATCTCTGTCTGGAAATCTGGTGGATGTCAAATTTTCCAGAGGTCCAACAGCCTATCAGAGCCCCGGCAGACTTACAAAAACTATTGCCACATGCTAACCTATGCTTTGGAGACAAACATCCAAAGACAATGGCAAAGAAGAAGCAAAAAAGGCTTCTTTCTTCTTTCCCTTTTTATTCCATGCTGGCTACAAGCCTATTGGCTGGTGCTACTCGCATCCAGAGTGGATCTTCCCTCCTCAGCTTGGCCTCCTCTTCAATCATACACAGGCACAACCAGAACTCTGCTCCATTAATCCACTAGGCATTTTCTAGTCCACTCAAACTGACATCACAATTAACTGTACTGCTCATCTGGGAAGAATATGCTGTTAATATACTTTGGGGAAAATATACTGTTACTATGCTTTTTGTATATTTATCTTGAATTGATCTACTCTTCCAAATCACCTATACTGTAATTCTCAAAGTTTATTGTTAGTGACTCTCAATTTTCTAGGCCATTAATCAAGTCCAGCAAAAATAGTTTTATCTTTCTATTTTCAAGGTTTGTGGCAATTATGTTATGTCATTAGACATTTATGAACTGTTTACTATGTAAGTTTGGGAGTTGTTTATTTTGAGGTATTTTTGTTTCAGACAGGTCTTGCTATGTAGTTCAGGCTGGCCTTGAATTCGTGATGCAACCTAGGGTGGCCTCAAACTCAGTGGCATTCCTGTGTTAGCCTCTCATGCACCACCACTCTTGGCTGGGAGTTTTATTAATTTCAGTTTTATTTTGTAAGTTTGCCTAGTTTCTCGTCACTAATTTCATCTTCATTATATTTTTAAAAATTATTAAAATGAAATCAGATTATGTTCAGACTCATGTTTGCATAATTAAAGCTTTTTGGGTGGAGGGATTTCCCTGGTTGTTTTATTTATTTTTAGTATGTATGTATGTATGTATGTATGTATTTTATATAGGATCTCACTGCACAGCTTGGGCTTGTAGTGATCCTCCTGCTTTGAGCCTCCCCAGCACTGGGATCACAGGTATGTGCCACCATTTTCGGCCTCAATGGCTGGCTCAGTGCGCCCAGGAGGGGGTGGGCCCAGCATTTGTTGCTAGGGGTCAAACTTGGTCCCTGAGGTTGCCGAAGCAGGCGCTTAGTCCATTGAGCTATCTTACTGGCCTTTCCTTTTTTTTTTTTTTTTTTTTGGTTTTGTTTGAGACATGGTCTCTCTATGTCACTCAGCCTTGCCTTGAACTCACTACATAACCCAGGCTGGTCTTAACTCTGTAATCCTCCTGTCTCAGTCACCTGAGTGCTAGAGTTACAGGTATACCATACACTCAGTGAAAGTTTTCTAAATCAATTCATTTTGTTCTAAGAATAACTTTTGCTGTATTCTGTGGATTCATGTATAGGATATTAAATCTTCAGTTGTAATTTCTTCAGCATTGACTTAAAAATCCAAAAGTTATGATAACATAATTCAATGAGAAATGGTCTCAATTTTAATAAATTATTCGATGTTGATTTAGTTATTATTTTTAAATTATTAATTTATAATTATAATTATAATCAAAGAATATGACCTATAGTAAACTTCTTTTTTAATATATTAAGAATTTCTTTGTAACAAATACTGGGTTCACTTTTTCAGGTGGGAAAAGAGAACCGGTAGTTGAACCTAAGGCCTTCTGCATACTATGTACATGCTATACCACTAAGCTATATCCTTAGACCCAGAATCAACTATTTTAAATGTTTCATAAACTTAATGAGAAAGTTAGTATGCTTTCTCTACATATTAGGCATAAGAGCCCGTTTCATATATACATGAGTATATGGGTGTACTTACACACATACAACAGTTTATTTCTTGCACTGTTCAATTTTGTTATTTATTAATTTGGTATACTGTCTCACTACACAGCTTGGATTCATAATGATCCTCCTGTCTCTGCCTCCCCAGGGCTTGGATTACAGGAGTATGTCACCACCCCTGGTTTCAGTGGCCAGGCCCAGAGTGCCCAGGGTTCCAGGGCCAACATGGCATGTGGTACTGGGGGTTTAACCCAGGTTCTTGCACTTGCCAGATAGGCATTTAGAACACTGAGCTTTCTCCCTAAACCCATATCATTCAATTTGCCTATGTCCTTACTTATTTTTATTTCCTGAAAATGCTTGACTTTGATATGTACATATTAAAATCTGTCATTTTATTTACCTCACTGTTAGTAAACATAATTTTAAAACTATGCAATGACAAATTAAATAAAAGAGCCACAGTAACCTCTTTAAACATCAAATGAACCAGAAAAACATTAAAGAAATTCTATCAATAGTACTACTTGTAGCTAAATACATTTCAAATTAAATTACAAGTATAATTCCTCAGAAAAAATCCTTTAACAATGTCAACTTAAATCTCTCAAGCACAATGGCTATGCATCATATCATTTACCTCTTCCCAGCTTGAAAATTTCAATTATTTTCAGTGGTTTAATGTTGGCTTTTATTTGATTGAAAATAATTGTGTAATTAGATTATTCTATCTTTTAAAAGTAAAAATTAATTTTATGTCAAGATATAAAATCATAATTAGTAGAATGATGAAAACCTAAAAATCAGTTCAGAAATACTTTTTATTAAAATATAAAGTCCTATTCAGCCAGCCTACACATGTAATTATGAGCAAAGAACCTGTCTACATTGTTCTCTTTAAGCAATTTTTCTTTGCTTTCTGATAACTGCTTTTTGGGCTATAAGTAAAGATGTAGATAATATACAAAACACAATTGCTTTACAGTAACTCCAGAACAAAAGAAATGAGTACTAAAAGAGAAAACATGGCCTGATGGCTATCTTTACCATAATAACTTCAGTTAAGAACTTTATAGTTTTCTGAAATAGAGAAGCTCTACCCTATGAAAGGGATCAGAGTATGAATACTATGACAACATGTACTTATTGTTATATAAAATATTTAATGTTCATACAGGCAAACCAATGAATTAGAATGTTAATGTGCACCTGATCAAACAGCAGTGTTGATCTTAAAAGTTAAACATCACCAAGGGCTGGAGAGATAGCTCCATAGCATAAGTGTCTGCCTGGCAAGTGCAAGGTTGTGAGTTCAAACCCCAGTCCCTCAAAAAAAAAAAAAAAAAAAAAAACACAACATTGGTTTGCAGAACAAAAATTAGAGAAAAAGAAAGGCTGCAAGGATTACAAGTATGTTGGCCCTAGCCATGCAAGGTCAGTGAGAACTCAGGATATAAACATGTACTGTAACATTGTATAACTCAGTGGTTTCCCAAATTTTCTGTTCAAGTTTATGGGGTCACAGAGGAAAGGGATTGATGATGTACAGTGTGCCTGAGGAGAGTCACCTAAAGAAAAAACATTCTCTCAGGCTTTCAGAGAGAGCAAACTAGGCAGGCAATGGCCATGAATCATCCACATGGCTGACAATGACAACAGTTCTACAAAGCACTGTGCATGGTTTCAAAGTAAATCCTGATGGGACTTGACTAACCTTGAGAGATACAAAAGTTACATGTTTTGCTATACAGGTCTTGTTTAAAATTGCCCCTAACCGCCCAGCACAAAAGTTTAACCAGGAGAAATAAAACATAAAGCTACATTAGTATGCTGAGCTGTAAAAGGTTTAGATCAGCAGCTTCTGACACTGCCAGTTCTGCCAATAACTCACTGAGATTATGGAATATTGGACTATGTATACAACTACTTTCTCTTAATTCAATAAGAAATTTTTGTACCAACAATGATTAGAAAAATTATCATGTCTACATCCTGCGCTCTGTATAATTACTATGAGGACAACAATATGCACTGTATCAATTATTGAGTATGTACTACTAACCTGTTTTGAAACTGTCGCATTATTATTTCTTATTAAAGGAAATTTTTAAAAGTTAAACGTCATGGCAAACATTTATGGAGTGAGTTTTACCTATGACTCTGTGAATAGTGAACCATTCATCTATCAGATTATTTTTTTTATTTTACCTTGTTAGACTGAGTGTGATGTAACATGTCTATAATCCCAGCATTTAGGATGCTGAATCAGGAAGACTGCCATGAGTTTGAGGCCAGCCTGTGGTACATAGCAAGACCCTATCCCTAAAAACGAAAATAATAATAAAATAATAAATTTTAAAGTGTGTTAATTAGTACAGAAATTACTACTGTAGACTCTTTAGAAGAATGACTAAACTATTTCCTTCCTCAAAATTCTTTTAAATTAATAGTGATTGTAGCCAGGCATGGTGGCAAAGGCCTATAATCCCAGCACTGAGGGTAGCTTAGGCAGAAAGATGGCAAGTTCAAGTCCCACCTAGGCATTTAGTGAGACTGTCTCAAAATAAAAATAAAGAGGCTTGGGCTTGATCTCACTGAAAGAGCACACCTGTCTATGTCAGTCCCCAGTGGGGCAATAAAGTCTTGTTTCATCTAGTCTGTATTTGGTTCTAAACTATCTTTGGCATCAGCAAAACGACTCTTTTAAGCAAGTTCATTGTTGTGTAGTAATTCCTCAGGATGAAAAGAAACCAAAACTTCAGATGAATAAGAAAACGAAACCAATGCTACAGGAAAGTTACCTTTGAAGAACAATTCACAGCCACTGTTATATTTATTTTATGACCATCTACCTGGGACGAGGTGGCCGACTGGTTAAGGCGATGGACTGCCAAATGCTCTACCCTTCTCCTTTCATTTAATGTTCACAGTAATCCTACAAGATAGATGGCATAATGGTGTCTACTCTATAAGTAGAAAACAGGGTGATCAGAAAAGTCATTATGCAACCGCCAGGCATGGTCTCACCTGTCATCCTAGTCCTGTGAGAGTCGGAGGCAGGAGAGTCACTCCCTGCAGCCCAACCTGAGCTACTTGGAGATTTAGCAGGACTCCATATCCAAATTTTAAGAAGGCTGTGGATGTAGATCTGTGCAAAGGTGCTGGGTTTGATCCACCGTGCACAGGGGGGTGGGCTGGGATAGGGGATAAAATAAAGTTAAATAATGTAACCAGTTGTTTCATCACTGCTAGGTGTATTTGAATCCTGTGACTTCTAGGTATCCATCATCTGTAATTATTTTGTTAACATGTAAAAACAGGAAAATCAAGACTGATCACCAAATATAGGTGCAGATAATTCCCAAGGAAATTCACTTTTGGATCTGGCTGCCATGGAACCCCTAAGGAACAATCCTGGGACAGAAGCATCACCGGCCTGGATGCACTAAGCTCTTCCCTGCAGTGTCCTCCAGAAGATACCAAGCCCATCATGGGTAGATCTCAGTGCCCCAGTTCTGCCCACATACCATTCCGGAGCTCAGAGCTGGCCAAGGTCCTGTGTAAATTCACCTCCCTCAAACCCAGTCCTCTAGGATCCTTACTCCTTTCATTCTGAGACCGATGCACCTGCCTACAAGCTCTAGAGCTGGAAAGACCCCCGGGGTGCTGCTCCTTAGCTTCTCTGGGCCCCAGCTCTGTGCAGCCCACCTGGCCTGCTCTAAGGCTCTCAGCAGGAGAGAAGGTTGCCAGACCTACCCAGAAGGCAACAACCACTGTCCTGGCACCTTGTGACCTAAAGGCAGCTACCCCTAGCAGGCACATCTGCCCTATTCCACTCATTCTGGAAAAAGGAGGAACTCAATCCCAGCAGGCCAGACCCTAAACTAGTTTTTAGATACTTTATTTCATTTACTTCTTGTAGTTTTAACCCTTGGTTTTCACACTGACTAATACAGATTTAGAAAAGCAGGGCGAGCAAAGAGGATCCAGAGACCTACATCTACCGTCCCTTCTGCTCGCCAGTGTCAAAAACTGACCAAGTAGAAGCACGTTTTAGTTATCCTTCCTCCTTTTTTTTTTTGGTTTTTTGGGGGATTTTAATTAAAAAGTAGCAATGAGATAATTTCATAACTAGTAGGACATTATAATAATACATGTTCTGTTGTGGTCTTTGTAGTATTTGTTCAGAATACAAGATGCAGACTTGATATCTTATATAAATAATATCAGTACAAATCATTTTTCTCATTGAACTAAGAGAAAGTACTGACCATATAGTCCAATAGTCCACAAGAGTAGTGCAGTATCAACACAACTGACAATATCTGAAGCTGTGGACTTGAGCATTTTAAAGCTCAGCATATTAATATGGCTTTACTTTTTTTTTTTTTTTTTTTGTCTCAGGCTGCCTTACTGATTGGGCTGGGAAGCTTTACTTTTTATACCTCACAGCTAGACTTTTCTGTTGGATGGCTAAGACTGAAGTAAATCAAGACCTATATAATGAAAAATGTGACTTTTGTATATGACAAGGTCAGCCAAATCCCCTCAAGATTTACCCCGAAACCATGTATAGCATTTTGTGAAGCTTTTGTCTGTGTCAGCCACCTGAATGAGTCACCCCCATTGCTTGACTAGTTTGCTCTCTGTGAAAGCCTGAGAGAACGTTTTCTCTCTAGGTGACTCGCCTTTGGCACATTATAAATCATTGGTCCCTTCCCTCTATAGCCCCATAATATCCTTGTACAAAAAATTTGGGACACCACTGAGTCATAGGATGTTACAGTACAGGCTTTGTTATGTCCTGAATCCTCACTGACCTTAAAGGGCTAAGGCCAAAATATTGGTTATCCTTGTAGCCTTTCTTTTTCTCTAATGTTTTGATCTGCCAATTTAAGTTGTTAATCATCCACAAGAGAAGCTTCTGGATAATATTATTAATAATATTATTCACTATAACATAGACACTTGGGCTTCACATCACTATCTTTCAGAACACAAATGCCTTAGACATAACATGGAACATGTATTTCCATCAATCATTGATATTCTAAATTTTAAATCCCTATAGAATGTGAAAAAAATAATTATGCATTTTTACACAGAAATTTAGGAATTTAGCCATATACTAAATTGTAGTGGAATAAGCCTATGAAATTTTTTCTTGTCTTTTATTCTCTTTTTTTAACTTTTTCAAGTTACTTTTAATAAGAAATAACAATGTGACAGTTTCAAAACATGTTAGTAGTACATTTCAATATTGATATAATGCATATTGCTGTCCTCGTTTTATTTATACAGAGCACAGGGTGTAGATGTTACAATTTTTTAAATCATTATTGGTACAACAAAATATCTTCTCACTGAACTAAGAGAAAGTAGTTGTATACATGATCCAATGTTTGATAATCACAGTGGGTTATTGGTAAAACTGGCAATATTGGAAGCTGTTGATTTAAGCCTTTTATACCTCAGCATTCTAACCTAGCTTTATGTTTTATGCCTCATAGTTAAACTTTTCTGCTGGGTGGTTAGGAGCAATTTTGAGCAAGACCTGTATAGCAAAACATGTAACTTTTGCATGTCTCAAGGTCAGTCAAATCCCATCAGGATTTACTTGTGAACCATGTACAGTGCTTTATAGAACTGTTGTCAGTGTCAGCCATCTGAATGATTCACAGCCACCATTGCTTGACAAGTTTGCTCTCTGTGAAAGCCTGGGAGAATAGTTTCTCTCTAAGTGACTCTCCTTTGGCACACTATGTATCTTCAATCCCTTTCCTCTGTAGCCCCATAATCCCCTTGAACAGAAAATTTCAGAAACCACTGAGTTATAGGATGTTATAGCACAGGTTCTCTTATGTCCTGAGTCCTCACTGACCATGAAAGGCAAAAAAAAAAAAAAGAATATGACTGGAAATAACATTCAATCCAGTCATCCCCTACTGGGAATTTTCCCAGAAGAAATGAAAACATCATATCATAGTGATATCTGTGCACCTATGTTTATAGCAGCACAATTTGTAACAGCCAAATCTTGGAAACAACCAAATGCCCATCATCCGAAGAGTGGTTGAAAAAGATGGGGTATTTTTATACAGTGGAGTATTATTCAGCTATAAAGAATGATAAACTAGAAAACTTCATATATAAATAGATATATCTTGAACATATACTCATAAATGAAATAAGCCAGACCTCCATGTGTAAATATCATATAGTCTCCCTAGTGTAAGATCTCAAAAGAAGAAAAAAATGGACAGTGATAACACAGCTGAATGGAAATCAAGGACTTAAGAGTCAAAAAAAATGAAGTGACTGAAAGCAGAAAAGAAAGGAAGCATGGCAGGGGCAAAGCCATGCACTTATATACGCAGGATGAGTTAGATAATGGTCCTAGGAACCTCCAAAATGTTTTTGACACTGAGGATAGGAACTTGTAACAGTAAAACTATGCTTGGAATGCCTGTCATTCTGGTATTTTAGATATGTGCTGCTTATAATGTAATTTCAGTTACTGTTCTACTCTATCTCTCAAGTAAATGGTTGTTTTATAAGAAAACCAAAAAAAAAAAAAGAGTATTAAATGAGAGTAAGATTCTAGGAGAATGCCAAGGATTGACAAGATATAATTTTGTATATACTTAGATTTCTAAATGTGTAAAAATGCGTAACTGCTTTTATCACACTCTATAGAGATTTATTAAAATATCAATGATTGATAGAAAATACCAATTCCAAGTGAAGTCTGAGATGTTTGATACTCAGACAGACAGTGATGTCATGTTCAAGTACCTATGTTATAGAGTAAGCTTTTCTTCTGGAGGGTTAAGAATGTAAGTTTACAGACCAAAAATTAGAGAAAAAGAAGGGCTTACAAGGATAGCCAATATTTTGGTCTTATTCTCTTTTATTATTTAAAACAAACATTTACTTGGGAGAGGGGATAGCAATCTTTGATAAGATATTAGAAGCAGCACACATCTAAAAGACTAGAATGACAGGCATTCCAAGCATGGTTTTAGTATTGCACAATGTGATCTTCAGTGTAGTCGCTTGCTTCACAAATATTAGCATACATAGTTAGTCAGAGTGACAATTTTGCCAAGTTGCAAATCCTATTGAAGATTATTGTCTTAACCTTCTTGTGTATAGAAGTGCATGGTTTTGCCCCTGCCATGTTTCCTAACCTTTCTCCTTGCTCTCTGTCCATTGTTAAATCCTTAAGTACTTGCTTTCCATTTACCTGTATTATATCTCTCCATTCTTATTTCTTCTTTTGAGTTCTTATATTTGGGATATTGTGCAATATTTACACATATAGGTCTGGCTTATTTCATTTATGAGTATATCTTCAAGTTGCATCCACTTATATATGAAGGCTTTGAGTTTATCATTATAGCTGAGTAATATTCCATTGTATAAAAACACCATATCTTTTTCAACCATTCTTCAGGTCACAGGGATTTTGGTTGTTTCCAAGATTCAGCTATCACAAATTGTGCTGCTATAAACATAGGTGCGCAAATATCACTATAATATGATGTTTACACTTCTCTGGGAAAAATTCCAGTAAGGGGATAGTTGGAATGAATGGGATTTATATATATATTGTGGCTGGTGGGGGGGGGGGGCTGGCATAGCATGTGGTGCTGGGGATCAAACTGTGGTCCCTATGGTTGCCTAAGCTTGCCTAAGCAAGGCACTATAGACCACTGAGCCATCTCACTGGCCCCTCCTAGTTTTTTAAGGAGTCTACACACTAATTTCCATAATGGCTGCACCAGACTGTGTTCCCACCAGCATTGGAGAAGGGTTCCTTTATCCCCATAGCCTTTCCAACATCCATTGTTGGTTGATTTCTTGATGATAGCTATTCTATCTGGAGTGAGATGGTGCCTCGATGCTGTCTTAATTTGCATTTCATTGATGGCTATTGATGTGGAGCATTTTTTCATGTTTTTATTAGCTTCTAGTGTTATTCCTCTAAGATGTGTGTGTCATCTCAGATGCCCATTTTTGGATTGGGTCTTTGAATTTGGAGTCCCTAGTGTTTTTGAATTCTTTATAAATTCTAGGTAAAAAAAAAAAAAAAAAAAGCTTTGAGTATTTTTTAGTAAAGATTTATTTCAAAATTTGTGGGTTGGGGCTGTGGACATAGCTCAGTAGAATAAGTGCTTGTCTGGCAAGTGCAAAATCCTGGGTTCAATCCCTGGTACCACAAAAAAAAAATTGTGGGTTGTCTTTTCACTCTGTTGGTAATTTCTTTTGATGTGCAAACACTTCTCAACAAGAGGAGGTCACATTTGTCAATTCTTTCAAGTATTACATGTAGAGTTTGATTCTTGCCCATGAACTCTTTCTTTATTGAAATGTCTTCAAGATTTCCTCCTCCCAGGCTTAGATCAATAGCCTCCAATATTGCAAGCTTCACTGGTGGCCCACTGCAATTGCAGAACATTTGACTGTGTATGCATCTGCTTCCTCTTAATCCAAAGAGCAGAATTTTCTTTTCCTTTCTTCTTCTTCTTTTTTTCTTCCCTTTCCTTTTCTTTTTTTTCTTTTCTTCTTAGGAACGTCAATAGGGTGGTGGGTCATGCCCACACACTGTGCTCTGTAAAACTATTGTGAGGACAATATGCAATGTGTCAACTTTTAAAATAAGAAAGGGGAAAAGAAAAAAAAAAGTAATGTTGATTGAATGTGTTAATGTTTATTTGATCAATCTTATATACCTGTATGTATTAATCTAAACTGATCTGATGATGAAAATATGTAATATAACCATTGTTAAATTTATACAATAAAAATATTAGATAAAAAAAAAGATTTCCTCCTCCCTTCTCTTCCAGGAGATTTAGAGTTTCTGTTTTAATATTTATATCTTTAATCCATTTTGACTTTAGTTTAGTGCATGGTGATAGACCTGTGTCAAATTTTAGTTTTCACCATATAGAGATCCAATTGTTCCAGCACCATTTGTTAAAGAGGCTATCTTTCTTCCAGTAAACATGTTTGGCCCCTTTGTTGAAGATAAAGTGGCTGAGTGTGATGGTAGTTGCTTCTGCACCTTCTAATCTATTCCACTGATGCTCGGGTCTATACGTTTGCCAATACCATTCTGATTTTTTCACAGTAGCTTTGTAGTATAATTTTAAGTCAGCAATTTTAATGTCTCCCACCTTATCTTTTTTGCCCAGTATTGTGTTTGATAGTCTATGTCTTTTCTGGTTCCAAATATATTTTAGGAATGATTTCTCTAGATCTGTGAGGTATATTGGTGGTATTTTGATAGAAATAGCATTAAATCTATATAACAATTTAGAGAGTATGGCCATCGTCACAATGTTGGTTCTTCCTATCCAAGAGTAGGGAATATCTTTCCATTTTCTGAAATCCTTTATGATCTCTTTTTTCAGAGTACTGTACTTTTTGTTGAATAGATCTTTTACTTCTTTTTTTTTTTTTTTTTTTTTTTTTTTTTTTTTTTTTTTTTTTTTTTTTTTTTTTTTTTTTTTTTTTTTTTTTTTTTTTTGAGACAGGGTCTTGCTATGCAGTTCAGGCTGGCCTTGAGCTCACTTTTGTAGCCCAGGCTGGTCTCGAACTCGCACCAATCCTCCTGCTTCAGCCTCCTGAGTGCTGGGATTACAGGCATGAGCCACCACTCCCGGCAGATCTTTTACTTCTTTAGCTAGATTAATTCCTAAATATTTCATTTTCCACAGTGCTGTTGTAAAAGGTATTGTTTCTCTAATTTTCCTCTCAGTGTGTTTATCTGTGTAGAGGAATGCTATTGACTTTTGACATTGATTTTATACCTCGCTATGCTCCTGGATTTGCATATTTATTCTAGCAGCTTCTTGGTGAAACATTTGGGTCTTCCAAGTAGAGTATCATGTCACCTGCAAATAATGATAGCTTAACTTCTTTACCTATTCTTGTTCCTTTCATTTCTCTCTCTTGTTTAATGGCTCTAGCTAATAATTCCAGAACTGTATTGAATAGGAGTGATGATAGAGGACATCCTTGTCTTGTACCAGATCTGAGAGTAAAAGACTTCAGTTTTTCCTCAATTATAATTATGTTAACCATTATATTGTCAAAGATGGCTTTCATCAGATCGAGGTAGGTGTCATCTATTCCAATTTTCTGTAGGGCTTTAATCATGAATGAGTGTTCAGCTTTATCAAAAGCCTTCTCTGCATCAATTGAGATAATTGTGTGGATTTTGTATTTGGCTCTATTGATATAGAGTACTGCATTTATCAGTTTGTGCATGTTAAACCATTCTTGCAGCCCTGGGATGAATCCTACCTGGTCATGATGTATAACTTCGTTATGATTTGCTGTATTCTATTTATAAGGATTTTGTTTAGGATTCTCACACCTATGTTCATAAGAGAGATTGGCCTGAAGTTCTCTTTTTTAGTTGAATCTTTCTCTGGTTTTGGTGTCAGTATGATTCTTGCCTCCAAGAATGATTTTGGGAGGATTAGTTCCTTTTCAATTTCATTGAAATGTTTGAGAAGTCTTGGGATTATAATCCATCAGGACTTTTCATTGTCAGTAGGTTTTTTCTTACATTTTGTTTTGTTTTGTTTTTTTACTTTTTTTATTGTTTAAATTTAACACAGGTTATATTACATGTTTTCATCATCAGATCACTTTAGATTAATACATATAGGTATATAAGATTGATCAAACAATTAAACATTAACCCTTCTAAATCAACATTATTATCTTTTTCCCCACCTTTCTTTTCTTTGGAAGTTGACATATTGCATAATGTCCTCACAATCGTTCTACAGAGTACAGTGTATCGGCATGACCCACCTCCCTATTGATGTTGCTTAGAAAAAAAAAGGAAAAGAATATACTTCTCTTTGCACTAAGAGGAAGCAGGTACATATACAGTCAAAAGTTCTGCAATTGCAGTGGGCCACAAGTGAAGCTTGTGATGTTGGAAGCTATTGAATCTAAGCCTCCTAAAGCTCGTCTCACCAATCTAGCTCTGTGCTTCAGGCATTGTACTTAAGCATTTTTTTTCTTGCTGGGTGGTTAAGGGCAAGTTGAAGCAAGACCTGTATAACAAAACATTTTTTTT